>JAODIE010000007.1:9184914-9257137 GCA_027575565.1 Diploeciton nevermanni
TATTATTATTATTATTGCTTTGCAAACAAATAATTAAAACCTAAAACAATTTAGTTTTGCTTCACCGCCAGCAACTACAGTTTCCCTCAAATTCTGAGTGAAATATTGATTGCAGTGCTGAATGTAACTAATCGATATATTTCTTTGTGAGTATGGGTAGCCTTGTGCATCGTCCTTCCTTGTACCGCCCCACTTGGGTTCTGGAAGGTGAGTGGATGCATATGAAGGTTGGTCGGTGACTTTGAGACGTTGGAGTAACCTTTTTATGATTTATGCGCAATAGTAAAGTAATAACTGGAACTAAATGCAAGGAATGTGTTAATTTACAGGCTTTTTAATTTTTTTTTTTTTCATTTAGCAACGGTGATTTATTGCAGGGATAATTGGATGCGCTTCTAATGGATTTTTTCAGCATGCATGCGGGAAATTGGAATTGTTTATGGTGTAAATCGCATTTGGTTTTAATTAGAAACAGAAATGGAATGCATGTGTGAAACAATTTAAATTATTTGTGTGAATAACTGACAAATTACTATTTTTAATCTAAACGTCGATCACCTTATGAAATATCACTTATGAATACAAGAACAGAATTATTGTTAATTTAAATTAAGCTGTTAAGTGATTCTTATTGCCTCTTCTTTTAATTTTTACTAATTTTGAAACAATTGATAAACGTTTAAAAATACAGTTGGGCTTGATAGCAAGCAATAAATTTCTCTAAATTTCTCAAGAAATCTTTAGAAACTCTTCAATTTTTCAACTCTTTGCTAGGTAACAAACAAAGCTTTCAATAATTTCCAATGTCTTTTAGAAAATAAATTAAACTTATTTCAAAATAACTAAATAAAATAAATATAATAAGTTGTTGATTATTTTTTATGTAAATAAATAAACAGTTCAGACTGAAGAATTGAATTAGTTTAAAACGTACCAATTTTTATGGTTAAACTTTATAGAATTGCTTTCTATAACATTTTGGAACGAATTATGATATTTTGACTTCAATAAAATACTTCACATTATTTTAAATGGTTTTATTTAACTTGCAATGTAATGGTGTATGTGTGGGCGGGTGGAATCTTGCAACTCAATTTTGAAGCAGATATTCTCAACAGCTGTAATTTTGTATTTTCTATCATTGAATGACAATGCAAGATTAGTTATTTTATATTCTTGAAAATCCAGTGCGGCGGAATTTCCAAGATGGCGAACTAGTTCAATTTAATGTAATTCCTACAATATGAGTATGAAATGGAAAATCTAGCTGAGAGCAATTTAATAAAAGAAGTTGTTTAAAAATAAGCTTTTGCATTTATTTAAATGAGCCAAAAAGTAGATAAACTTCTCGCAAAATTAAATTATTTGCATTGACTTAGTTAGAATATTTAAAAAATTAAGATTAAATATTAAATAATTTAATTTGCCTGTTTCGCAACATAAATAAATCTCACCATGAACTTTTATTTTTTATGGCGCAAATAAATTGAAGCATATGTTTCAAAATGTTTTCTACTTTTTTCTAATCAAATTTCGACATAGATCTACCTAGTATTACATGTAATGAACCCAATTTAATTCACGTTTTAATAATTTTCAAACCGTTTTTCTGCCTGCAATCCATGTTTTTTTTTTTTACCAACTCCCACATTCTGAAATGATTCACATGGTTCCAAGCTCTCTAGGTGTACACCATGCGCACAATAAAGACCTCTCTGTAAATTTGGGCCAGGAGAAACAGGTGTTTAAAAATACTACGACGCCTGTTCGTACATTGCGGAAGAGCCGCGCATGTTGCGTACGCCGCAAACAATTTTCACGCGTATACACCATGTCTTACCTAAATTAAAGTACCCACTGTCAAATTTACCACGTCAAGTCAAGAGCGATTAAAATTGAATTAAGCCAACGAATGAACCTCGTAGTAGTGATAGCCGATTCAATATTTATTTAATATCCATCCCGAATTAGATTAACGAGTTGTAATCAAACGGTGGAACGATGATGTATTGGTCAGTTGAGAACTGTTTAATATCATCCAGAGAATCACACAATTTGGACATGACGCTGTGCGGTGCATTGCGCAGTTGCGCACATTATGCAGCAATTTATTGCGGACGAAATGAAGTTGGATCTGGATTCACTCGTCGTACAACGAGAATTACATGTTGATATTAGGTTGCGTCATGCAGTAACGTGAATTGTTGTGGCATAATTTCTCACGAGAAAAGCTTTGATGACTTTCAGCAGCGTCTTAATGAGCTTTAAATATGTTGGGATGTTGATTTTTGGAGATTTATCTCAATATAGACGTTCAGACTGATTTGGACCAATCTACAACAAACACAATAAAAAAACATTATTATAAACAATTCTAATGTCTATACGTTTTTATAGACAAAAAATTTATTTCAAATTTATTCCTTAATCATGACTAATTTCTAACAAAAATGTCTTTTTTAACCTAATTTTTTTTATCTCAAGATTAAATGAGGTAAAATAACCTGCAAACTCAAATCCTCCTTTATCCACTGCTTTTTCATATCAGACATAAAAATAAACCCAATTCACGCACTAGCAGCAGGCTCTTTTATTTCTCGTATTTTCCTGGTTCTCCCGCAGGAAGGTGGGATTCTATCCTAGAATCACACAATTGTGCGATGGGAACCCTCATCGGCATTGTAGAAAAATGACGAAAAACTGAACAAGCTCGTAGTACAAGAGTGCTCAATATGCAGGCACCTAATGTAGGCTAGAGATATTCGGGATGATGGGAATACTCCAAATGTTGCTACATTCCTAGGTATGATAATCGTCTGCAGGCGCTTGAGCAAACGCAAATGAATGCAAAATTGGGAAAGAGGCAAATATAATGCAAACTAAGAACAATATCCTAAATAAACAGATATGATATATATATATATATATATATTACCTACAGTTGTGTTAATATTAGTTAATTAGTAGCTACATATGAATAGGACGGATTAGTGAACTGAATATTCGTGATATTTTAATCTCTGAATGTCAAAATATATTCCGGGGAATATTTTGTGAGACACCAGTGTAAAGGATGTTGGCAAACAGAAGAGGATAACGCGCAGTGGTGGAATGTTTATGGCGCAGGGGAAATCGATGACGTCACGGGAACACATACCGTACTCGGAACAAACGCAGCGGGCAACAAGCGCCGCCAGCCGAGTCAGTAGTAGCGTGGCGGCGGTGTCAGCAGCAAGGCGGCGGCATTAATTCGGCATGCTATAAAACGTGAATTTAATTTGTAGAGAATTTGTTTTAAAATTTTTTACCGAGTTATATCTTTAAATAAACATGGGATTGTAAAATAAAATTTAATGCCTTGAAATTAATTCGTAATAAAAAATAACTGCAATTCCTATTAAAATTTCAAAATATCACTGTGCCATTTAATGAAACATCATAGTTTAGGATCATTGGCGACACTTTGGACTCTAAACCGCTAATGTTATAAATTCGAACGGTGTGCCACTAGATGCGAAATAATTATGTCGCTAAGCAATGTGGAAATGATGGAAATCACCGCGACGATTGCGTACAGTTGACATCGACAAGCTAGGTTTAAAAATATCGTTAATAAAAATAGCACGTGCCTGGCGCATGCTAATAATTGTTATAAATAAACAAACAACTCGCTCACAATTATCCCGTGAACCGTCGTCACGATGGATCTGCAAAAAGCTCCAATCAAGCACAGCCAAGGTAAACTTCAAATCTCTTCACTCCTCAATAGACTACACTCTCCACTTGAAACTAAAATCTATTAAATTATTAACCTTGGTAATCAATACCAATACCATCAATATCAAGTTGATGCTATCATCTATTTTATGTGTGTTTTCTAGGCTCCTCCACCATTTCTTCTTCTTTGTCTTACATCAAACTTGGATTGCTGTCCTTACCTTAGAATTTTTCATTGCCTTTCACCTTGGTTTTCCCGTAATATGACCTTGTGGCAATGGCATTGGTGTTTTTACTTAAAACCGCGGAGAACTTTCAAACGCCCACCCTTAAGTTTTCACCGGTGTCACTAAATATAGAACTTGCATAAGAATTGTTGGCATTGTCCAAAGTGTGGAAAATGTAAACGATGTCTTAGGTTATGTGAAAATCTAAAGTTTGACATTGCCGTTACTTCCGAAAGCTAGCAACCCAATCAGCCGAGGTGAATGTATATTAAACATTGACTTTATGCCCTTAAACGCACTTCTATGTTAGTTGTTTATTAAAATAATTAATGTTGGCTTTGGTAGAGAATGGAGACTTAAAAGATAGACATCAGTAATTACATCGGTAATTAGAATGTTTCAATATTCAAAAATGTTAGTGAATTGACATAATTTTCATGCATAGTTTATGTGCATTGGTCACAATTACACAGCATTGAGATAGTTTAGTATTTACTAAAAAATTGAAAAAAAAAACTTTTTAAATTTCCAAATAAAATAAACAAATCTATTCTCATTCATTAAATCTATGAAACCGTTAAACGACGAGAATATAATTAATGATCATGGCGAGACAATAAAGCACATCGTGTGTAGCCTCACTTTTCATTTGCGAGGTGGTGCTTTCACCTTTGGTATAAACGTCTGAGCGCATTGTGGAAGAGATTACTTACACTTTCTCTTTCAATGATCTCATGTACGCGTGGAAAGATACACCGTGGGCGTTCCCTCTTGATTTAGAGAAAAGAAAATAGAAAAGATGATAGGTTATTTCAGTTAGACAATTGAAAAGTTTTAAATGAACAAGCAAGATTTTCTCAATCAACAAAAATGTAAATATCTGGAATATCACCTGCTGCTAAAAATGCAACTTCAAAAAATATTTAAGAAATAATGCTTATATTTTATATTCCATTTAACAACCATAGTCTTAGAGTAATAATTAATAATACTACTCAAATTTTAGCTGTAGAGCATTTCAATGTTTCTATGCAACGTTTCTATATTTAAACTTTTATATACAGATTGATATTTTGAAAAAAGTTAAGCAAAGAACAAATTTTACGGAGATTTTCTAATGATACAATTTCTAGAAAAATTAGTGTAGGGTCATAAAATATATATTTGTACGTAGTATAAAATACTCAATGTAGTACCTTTAAAATTGTATATAAAAAAGTAAAATAGCTCTCTCTTTATGCTTGTAGGCAAATTATAATTTATGACTCAAAAAATGAGTTTATTTCACTTTTATTATTTTTAGAACATGACTTATTACACAATAATTTTGTCCAGGTTTTTCACAAGTAAAAAGAAATTCCTGTTGCCTACCTCTACGTTTTTCTCATCACGCGCGTGTATTATTATTTATATTTTTCGTACGCAAAGGCAAGCGTGGCCGCCCGCTCGAGTTTTTCGTCCGAATTTTCACCGCTTCGTTGCACGCTGGTTAGGTCAATAAATTCTTCGTGTACAGAATAAAACTTTCCGGTGGCCAAACAGGAGGCATATTTATAGGCAAAATGCATCAAATGCTGTTTGAAAAAAGTCGCGCAATTGAAAGAAATCTGACTCAAACTATGACATTATTATAAATGTTATTGCGCCGGCATGTTCATGATTCAAACAATTTTACGCCTCTGTGATTCTTAGATGTATGAAAGTAATAAAACTGGAAAATAAAAGAAGCTGTTATATATATAGGATATTCATTATAGACTGAAATAATTCAAGGTTAGGATTTAAGTACCAAATTAATTAATGACATTGAATGAAGGTATATCAAGGTATTTAGTAAATTAAAGAGTTATTAATATAGCATTAGTTTGTATTACAAATTTAGAAATTATGTACAGTATCTCAACTAAAAAATAATATTAAAAAGTAACCAAAAATATATTTACTAAATTTCCAAATGATATTTTTTATGTAGATTTTTAAATATACTGTATCAACTATATAGATTAATTGTTAATTTTGCTTAAATATAAGACTGGATAGGAATTATTGGATTAGTTTAACCTAAGTATAACATTTAAGACATAACTAAGTTGTTGCGTTGCTTCGTAACTCAGTCGGTAAACCGTCTGACGGCAGCAGCGATAGCGCGGTGCATATTCAAGGAGACACGGATTCGAATCCTGCTGAGGGGAATATTCAATATAATATATAGTTCTACGGAATTCAGTCCTAATACCTGCAGTTAATAATAAAATGGTTTCAGCACGCTTGAAAATATTCAAAAATATATATTTAAGTTGTTATTACACTAAGCAAAATATTATTTGTAAACTGATTTCAAATATTTCTTCGAAATATATTTCTCAATTTGGTGTAATTTCTTTCAGAATAATAAGACATGCAGCAAATAATTCCCAAATTTAGTTGCATAAACATGTCCGAATGCAATCCGGTAAACCACTAATGCAACGCGATCATCACTCGCCATCATATGCTGCTAACATTTAGGAGAAATTGAATTTGCGGCAACTTTTCAGCACATCCTTAACAGCCTTCACTTTCCATAAATTGTTTGCGTGCCATGCCATGAGAGCACGTCGTTCTCAAAAATCATTTTTGTTAGCTCTACCTTCTATACGCGTAACGCAATGCTTGTTTCACGCTTAGTTTGTTTAAACAAATGCACCGAAATAGTACAGCATTAACGTGCTTAAGACATCCCTCATTTCGTTCTTTCATGTTACTGCAAACGCATACAAACAAGAGAGAAAGAAAATTGCATTTGGCAAAGAGTTTTCAATTTGACGGTGTAAAATGGCAATTAATACTGTTTATCGAATTTGATTCTTTCCGATTACCATCGAGATTGACTGAGATTTGTTTAAAATTGCAAATGTAGGTTGTTGGAAGTGCGACGTTTAATGGTGAAACTTCAGACTAAGTCTCAAATTAAACATTTATAACCCAAGAGTTGTAACGCAGAGTTCTATAGAAAATTTAACGACGAAGGACGTGGTTTATGATGGTGGTAAAGGGTGTAGTAAAACTATGACGCAGTGAGGAAGTGATTGACGTGATGTGGACAAGTTGCAGTTAATTTGGTTTAATATTTTGTTTAAAATTGAATACAAACAGGAAATGAGCATAAAATGATTGCTTCATGTTTGGAAAACTAGTACCAAATTTCATTTTTTTTTTTGCTAAAAATTACTCTAACTATTACTACTACTATAATAAGCTAATTCCTAAATTACTAAATAAATATCCGTATCGGCAATATTATTTAGTAGTTTATGGTTTAAGAAAAAATTCTGGTGTATCATTAGTCGTTAGTATCATTAGTTGTTACTTATAGATTTGTTACTTTGTGACCAAAACCAACCAAATTCATACCCACTCTCAATTTTCTTCTGTGGTTAACTCTGCTTACATTAGATAAAAACCCTCTACGCACCTAATTAATGACTGGAAACTCAGTCGCACGACCCGTCATCTACCAGCAAGAACATCAGCATAAGCATTCACAAGAAAATCCATGACGTCAAAGCATGTCAAGTCACGAGCCGCGCCATAAATTAAATTAGTGCGTTAGCGCAGCATGTGAACTGCATATTTACTTTGTAAAAGTTGTCAACGCATCTTACAGTTCAGTACAGGCCGCTACATATTCACACGCTTAATCATCCAGCCACCAGCTTCCTCTTGCGCCGCCAACAGTGCTAAATCAGCGCTGTGCAATGAAATTGCACGAACAACAAAGAATCGTGCCGGCGGCGCGCAACGTCGTAAACCTGTTTACCGGTGCGTCGCGGTCGGGAAATTATTGCTTGTAAAGCGGCAGAGAGAAGAAAAAACCAGCGCACCGTGCGCATTTGAGATGATGATGATGTTATAAATGTTGATCGCAGGCAATGAAAGTTGCATGTGAAAAGTTTTCCCGTTCTGGATTGCATAATCGGAGTCCAAACAAAGGACACAATCTTCCTTGGATTCTAATATCATCCTGGCGGCTGTTTATGGGGTAATAAATCTAGATTGTTCATGTTGATAAGTTCGGAACTTATTAAAAAAGAGCAAGAATTCATAATTTATAGAGATAAGAATTTATAAACACAGGTTGAAATTAACAAAATTGGTGATCTAATTAAAGAATATTGTGTGTATCAAAATCAAATCCCACAAAAATATTAATTTGCTAATGAATATTTTCTAGGACACGATGGAAGTAAGTAGGAACAATAATTTCATGAACAATTGAAAAACTTACAAAATGTCAATTTCAAACTTTTCTTATAATTTAAATATTTAAAGAAATACCTTTTTTAATAAACTGAAATCAACTGCAACATCAAATTCAATCCATATTTGAAACAAAAATCACAAAATTTTAATTTTAAGAAAACACTTTTTTTAAAAAAGTGTATAATATACTATATTTTAACAATTAATGTTAACTATATAAAAATTCAATATTTGTACTTAATTAAAGTATATGTTGGAAATATCTTAAATTACGTAAACCTTAAGTAAGTAAAATTTTAGGTATATAGCAAAAATTCCAATATTAATTTCAGATTTTAGGTACTTAACTGAATTTTCTATTGTAGTTAGCATTTTTAATAGCACAAAGCAATAAGATTTAATTTCCTTTAATTTAAACCGGACATTTAAGAACTGAAGACATAAAGATGATTAATTAATTAAACAAGGTCAAAATGAAATCATTACGAAATATAAATAAAATCACTATTACAAATACTTCCCCTCCAATAAAATCTTTGTATTGTAAAATACGATAAAAAGAAATTAAGCAAACCCAACATGAAATGGGTTGGTTCCACTGCATATTTCGTATTTTTAATCCGTCCGTCTGTTTTCAAATCCGTTTATTTATATTGGTGTAGGAAAAGTGTCGCATATAACTTGGTCTCTATGTTTACGCCACGTCATGCTTAACCTATAAAATTAGAAATTGAATCTGCTGAGATTACTAACTTAAGTGGTTTGTGCAATTTCATTACTTATATTTGCACATTCATTTTAAGTTGAAAGCAGGACAATTTCACGCCTTTATTACCGTTATTTATAAAATAATTAAAAAGTTTTATGATGCAAATTTAATTTTTAGACTGACTTACAATTGAAAATTCGACGTTGGAAACATTAATTTATGTGGAAATATTATGGCCTGCATTGACTACAGATATTTACAATTATACCATTTTTTGACCTTTGAGAGATGACAAACTTGACGATTCCCATGTGGCAATGTTTGTGGAGGTTGTGAAAAAAAAAGTGAAGAAATAGAAAAAAACTATTTAAATGCTTTTCTATTTAAATTCAATCTACATTTGTGCTGTGCATCAACACCTTAGATATTCTTTATTGTAAAACGATATTCTTTAAACATTCCTAAAACATATGTAAAATGTTTAAATTGTGGCTGAAAGATGTTTAGAATATTCAGGCATTTAGGATTTCTGAAATCTAAACGCATGCTGTATGGTGTTCTGCGTTTGCAGGTTTTGGATGAGAAAATGAGATCACTTTTACGTGAAAAGTCTCGTTTGTTAGAAAATTTATACTTGATTTGTATACCGCCTGTGTGATGGACTCCTGCTGTTCCTGCCACTGAAATATTTTAATACGACTAGTAAGAAAAGTGTGTTTATTTTCACTGTCATCCGGAAGAAAAAGTTCTTTAGCTACTTAGAAATTTTAAACAAGAAAATAAAACTACTACTTATCCTCTGCTAAAGTAATTAATTTATTACAATATAATCAAATTTATCTAATGAATCTCAAAATTAACCTCCAAAACTACCCAATTCCATCATAAACTTTAAACTTTGATGATACTCTGTCCTCCTTTCTCGTGTTCCTTTCCAAACTTTCCGAATTATGTTTTAACTCTAAGTAATCTCCATTGTCACTCATCCACGACTTGTCATCCCTTTGTTATTATCTCTTGCTAGCTGAAATTGATTATCCGTAATAACATTTGTGTTTGCTTGCAGCCGTGCTGAACGGGACGCCGACGCATACGCCCGACAGTGCCGGCAACAACACCAGCGTCGCGCCGCTGGTCGCCATGATTCTCGTCCTCGCCATCATCCTCATCTTTTGTTTCTGTGGTGCGCCTGCCGTGCGCAAATTCTGCCGCAATAAGGTGTGCTATTGCTGCCCGGAGCCGGCGGATGAATCAGGTATGCTCTCTAATGATGCTACTCAATAAAGCACAAAAATGAAGGGAATTCTCTTTGGTGCCATCCGGATGCTTTTTTCTTCGAAGGAATGTTATTAGAATGTCTTTTTTGTGTGTTAGAGAATTATTTACCAACGAGGATTACACATTTTGCGAAAATGGAAGTCATGATTTACAGGAATATCCATATTGTTTGACGTTTTATTTGAATTATTCATGTGTAGCGTACCTTGAAACAAGAAGGGAGAGTGCGAGGCGAAGACAGAGGTCCAGACATGATGAGGAGTTGGTAACTGTTACCACTGTTAATGCTAAAAATGGAGAGGTAACCAGAGTTGTATAGAGAATAATAATAACAGAGAATTACTTTTTGCCTACTAATAATGTGTTGCTAACAGTGGAAATAATGTATTGATGTTTCTTGGTTTGGTGCTCGAAACATCTCAAGTTTTGGAAGCATGGCCAAGAAGACAAATGAGGGTTATAAATCTGTCGTTCCTTCTGTAGTATAGTTTATTTGTTTTTAAATAAACACACGTAATTTAAACAGAATTTTCAATAAAATGGAGTGTAAAAATATTATTATTTCTGTCTAAAATTTATTTTTTGAGATTATTAGACTTAGAAACTTTTCTTAACTATTTGGACGGTTTGATTTACAAAAGTCATGGTTAATAACTATCAATATTTTGCTTAAAGAAGAAATAATGTTTAGACTAAACATTATTTTGTAAACCCAACATGTTGTCTTGTCTTCCTTTAATATTTATTCCCCAGTCGAAAAAAGCAATGCACACAATATATATTTAGAGAATTGTTGAGTGTGGTTACAAAGTGTTTAATACTTATTATGTTGATAGAATATCACTAAAACACTGAAGTAAAGTAATACGATGACGAATGCTCGGATAAAATATTAAGACACTTTATCGGTTTTTTTTCAAACCAATTTTCTGGCACTCAGTCAGCATGTCGCGCTTGCTTTCGGTGCAAACTGGTGCAAAGTACGCGTCGACAGTTGATTAATAGAACCGAATCGTCCCGTATAAATTATTTCATTCCATTACATGTGAAAATAAAAATTGATTATGTCTTAGTCTGGTCTGCATTAAATTTTTTTTTATTTGAAATTAGCTCAGGACCAGACGAGGAAAGAAAAGGAGTTAATTTAGTTAATGTGCGGTGTTCTGTAATTACTCGCTTCTATTTTGTTTCGATAGTGAAGGAAAATCCAGGATAGGCTGCCTACACATACGGCGTTCATGAAATTAATGACTTTGCATTTGGCATTCATTTGTACCTCATCTTGCGAGACGCGAATGCGAAACTTTTCAATTTTGACTGCTTCAAACTCGCACAACGCTCCCGGCATTGTAGAAAAGTTGTCGGAAACTTAGGGCGTCATTTACAATTTAGATTAATCAAATAAGAAACTTTTGGGATAAGTCTCAGCTAGAGAAAAAGCCAACAAACAGTCTCTGTAAAAATACACGTTTGAATTCAAGTCTAATTATTTTTTGTTGATTTAATCATTTGCCAAAGCGTGCGTTCGAGATATTTTAATGCGACGATTTTCTCAGAATGTTATAAATCGTCTTGTCGCTTAGAATACAATCGCGTCTATTGTTTCGCAGGCAGAGAGACTGAAAATATATCCTAACCAACCTTATTTTGGCAAAAGAATTTTATTTCGTTTTTGCTCGAAGATATACTATTTCGTCATCTGTCAGAATACAAAACAATATACTCATTAGTTAATTCATCATTTAGTGATGTTATCTGTAGTAGAAAATAGATTCTATAAAACGGAATTAAACTGTTTTTAAATGTTTTGATGCCAAGCTACAATTTAGACTGATTACAGCTAGGCAACCCTACATACAATATATTACTAATTGCCTTGTCTTCTTGATGATGTCTTCTTCTTTAAGATGTTTTATATATTGTGATATATTTGTATGTTACTTACTTCCAGGTACCCCAATCGAACACGCTGGATCCAGCACACCGACAATAATTCTTCTTCCTTTCGGTCGCATGCTGGTCGTAGACCGCAGCGTCTTTGCACACTTCCAAGCCGACGAGACAGGCCTCGACTTTATGGAGCTCAGCGCAAACCTAATCCGAGCTCACCGCCTCCAATACGGCGGCTATGGCGCAAGTACACCTAGCATCCTCGAATCTGAAGCCACTAGCAAAGGTCTATCGCCAGTCTCCTTGGGCTACTCCCCACCTGCATACGAGGACATTGTCAAGTGTGACCTACCTCCATCATACAGCGAGCTCAGCCTCCTCTTCAGCCAGCAGCAACAACAACAATCAGCTCACCATCAACCGCCCGCACCACCCCATTCACACCAGACACAACAGCGGCAACGACGTCCTACCACCCTCAATAATAATAATCACCAAACGCGCAATCATAACCGTTCTCACCCGCATGGTCATTGTGAGCGGCGTCGTGCCGTGGACAATTGCTGTGTTCAGGTCACAGCATCGCTGAATGACGTCGTCGATGTCGGATGTGGCTGCGGCGATAGCTTTAGGCGTACCAACGAGCATATCACCACTACCGCCTCCGTCTTGCATATCGTCGATGAGAGGCATCGTGCGCCTTCCAGGGTGCAGGGTCTACGCACCGAAAGCGATACGAACATTCACAACAAGTATCGGATCTTATCGAAACAGAGTAGTTTTTAAGCATGTGCAACTGAATTGCTAATTGGGTTGCATGCCTATGATACTAAACATACTAAACCGCTGAACTTAAATGTAAGTAAATAATAAGATTTGTTATCGAAAAGACCTGCTAAATACGCGAATGGTCTTCCAAAACATTCTCCAAGGCATCGACAACAAATTGCCAAGGATACAGAGAGTTTCTGATGCCGTAATTAACGATACCTGACAGTGCGGCGAGATTGAAAGTTTCGACTCGATTTTCCCTGAAAACATTGAGAGTTAATAACGAAAAAATAATCCCAGATCAAATCAAAATATATCAGAATCTTAAAAATATAGAAGATATGCTTGGTGTATAAATCACAAGATATTAATAATTTATCAGCGAAACTCGCTGTGTTTTGAAAATAACATTTGTAACAATCGAACATATTTATAGCGCATCGATTAGTCGGTAAAGATCGCAAATTTTAGATTACGTGCACTTGCCAAACGATAAACAAACAATTTATGACAACCTATGACGTTATTTAAGCAATGCGGTTCTATATTTCTTTTTCTTGATGGGTACGAAAGTTCTAAAATGATTTTTATTTTATAAGTTATGAAACAGCAAAGTTAATGTCTGCAAAGTTTTAAAATCTCGAGACATAGAAGCAGAGCAAAAAGTTTCTGAATTCCCATGCATATTAGAAATTGATGGGCATGGCTTGGTACTCCGAATGCGAGGATCGACCGCAAGGACCACACGCACGATCGTCAAAATGAGATTACTCTCGGTACTTGCTTCTTGCACACGTTTCTTTTCCCACCGTTCCAAAAAGTTCCCAACGAGATCTGGCAATGTGAACATTTATCGTGTTCGACGTGTTTCGGTCCTTTTCAGAATGTTAATTTTTGCTTGCTTTTGTTTCAAGTGAAATAGTTTGTTTAAACGTTTTTAAATCATTTGATAGAAACCAAATAGGACTGTTGAAGAAAAAAATATGAAAGACCGTTTAATATCAGACTATCTAATACAGAATCTGGATAAATCTCTATATCATAGTTATTTATATAGTTTATACGAATATCATTTTGCATAAAATATAATTTTTTACGAAAAAAGCTAGCTTTTCCAAAAAAATTTATCATAAAATCTAAATTTTGTTTTGAAGTAAAAAAAAAACTGTAAACTTTAGCAGTTCTCTTTAAGCTTATCAACAAAAAACACAATCCAAAACAAATTTCGAGTTTCGTTTTGGCTATTAAATTTATAAGAAATGTGCAAAACTGACAAAAGTCCATTTTTTCTGTTGAACAGTGATTTAGCTTTTGATTATCAAACACATTGATTGAATAAAACTTAAAAAATTCGGCGGCGGCGGCGATTCACCAGGGCGCAATAAAATCGATTCCGCACGGTTTGCGAGCCACCCGCAAAAGAGGCCTCATTGCTTCAACTTCAACCCCCTAAAGTTACAACCACTGCCCGCAAGTTTTCATCATTTCGGCGGCACGCGTTTAATATCGCACTAAGAAAGACCTGGGACAGTTAACCCAGAAAATAAAACCCGGATGATGGAAACGAGGTCGAGGTGAAATGAGCGGCATCAAGAATGAGATGAGCAACGAATCTTTATGACTTGTCATTCTAAAATTGAAGAAGTAAGAAAAGTAGTATAGTTTTTCATAAATCAGTTAAATATTGTGTCAAATATAAATTGCAAGTTTGAAAATTTTATTCAAGAGCATAATTATTGCGGCTTTGAACAAATTGAATCAAAACAATTGCATACTCTATTATTTATAATCCACAAATTGATTTTTTTGCTTGTGAATGTCCGTATTTCTAAGCCTTACTTAATTCATAGTTGTACATTTTCGATATAAGTGTAATGTAAGCGTTTTCTATGTCTACATTAATAAGCAACCAAAGCATTAGAACAACGAAAATCGTTACATTAAACGAATGATGTAATGATTGTCTAATTGCAATTACGTTCTGTTAAATATTCGTACACTATTGTAATATATCTATCTATATATACTGCTAATATATAGACAAAGAAAGAATTGAATATTTTCTATCGTTAACGTTGTTTACTTATTTATGCTCGGATCTAAGACGAAACCTATATACACGCCAATTGTCGTAACTATTGTTGAATGTTGAATTTTATTATATATTCAGGTGCACCATCATCATTATCTTTATCGAAATCGCGAACTGTCAACGAATTATGACGAATGCAAAGAAGTCGCCATTCGAACTAATCTGATGCGATTGGAGATATCTCCTAAATATTGTATATATTGACAAGATCATTCAAAGAATATAAGAAAATCTGAATTACATTGATGATGACGCTTTGTATAGTGTATAGTAATAAAAGAAATATCAATCTATCATAGTTATTTCCTTTATTACCACTAAAAACATCAAAACATAATTAACAATTAGAAGAGTATAAATTTGAGCGCAGTTTTGTGCAGTTCATGTAAAAATATATGAATCAATTGAATAAAAAGCAGAGACTCTTTTATAATCGGGAAAATACGGAAATCAAATTTGTAGTTTCATTCCAAAAAGAGTTCTTATTTATTTCTCTAATCAAGGTCTTTCTTGAAGTTGAAATTAGAAAAATGCCAATTAATATCGAAATTGTTATCATTTCACCGATATCCAGTAACTTGTATCAGTACTGTACTTGTACTTGATACCAGAACTGTTGGAAAAAACTATTTTTAGTGATCCTTAATGTATGTCAAGTAAAAAGCAATCAAATTCTAAAATAAAAATTGTTCTCATACTAACATTTTATAGTTTAAATTTGAAAATATATAAATTATAGTACTGCTTTTTAAGAAACATCAAACATTTATAATTTATTAAACCATTATTCAGTTGCGTGTGAAGAATGGTGCGTGTGAAGTATTGTACTTGGTTCTCACCCAGTCACCCAGGTCGACCTGGGTTTGATTCCCGGTCGGGATGGTGAAAGACAGGACGCTTTAAAAAGCTGATCCTCCTAGAAAATGATATAAAACCCAATTGGGTAGCAATAATCCGCAGGGTTGGAAAAACCAAAATAATAATATTCAGTTGTAAAATTTTCTTTCTTGACATATTTATCTAAACTAAAAAAGTATAATATTTACGCAAAACTAAAGTCACTACAATATTTTTCCGTTTTATAAATTTAGCAATTCACCTTTTGATATTAAGATTCAGCGTCCGTCCTTCCAAGGAAATTCTGGATGTTCATCGATACTGAAAATATAATAAACTTTCCAATTTGTATCCTTGAAAGTAAATTGATTCCTTTCTCAACAATGTGAATAAAGTAAGAAATAGCTAAGGTTGACGCATTCATCTTAAACCTCAGTTACCATAAACCTAATTAAATAAATAATCACGTCCAGACTCGTAGGCAAACACCTAAAAGCGTTGATTACACTATCGCATTCCTAGATAGACGAAAGAAACCCGAGAAGCAAGCAAGAGGTGCTAAGCTACAATTATGTTTAATCAAGTGCTTCCTTCATCTAATTAAATTTAATTAACACCCCTTAATTGATTAATTTAGTAAGCTAAGGGAGGACATGGAATAAGAATATAAACTTACCCTGGAAATACTTTAAAGTCCACGAAGCGCTCATCTTTATTCAGCTCATTCAGTTTGTTCATGTCAGTATCATCCAGCTTGAAGTCGAAAACGTCTAGGTTTTGACGAAGACGCTCTGTGTTGGTACTTTTGGGAATGACAATGAGGCCTTTTTGGATACCATGTCGGAGAACGACTTGAGCTGGAGACTTGTGGTGTTTTTCGGCGAGTTCAAGAACAACAGGGTTTGCTAAGATGCTAGGATTTTTTTGAACACTGCAAATTGATACTTTCTATAAATTACAACTGTTTTTCGGAGAAAGTTGCGAAATATCTTATACTCTTTTTGGTTCATTTGCTCGGCAAACTTATTAAGTCCCGGTGCACCCAGAGGTGAATACGCAGTCACAGCAATGCCATGTTTTCTCGCAAAGTCCACAAGTGGCACTTGTTGATGGTAGGCGTGCAACTCGATCTGAAGATTGGCTGGCTTGATCCTGGCGTGCTCCAACACGTGACTGATTTGACTTATGTTGAAGTTGGATAGTCCGATAGCTTTGGCTTTCCCAGCGTCGACTTGTTCCTCCATGACCTTGGCAGCAAACAATCAACATACAATCGCCGAGACTACCATAATATTACGACATGTTATTATTCTGCTAGGTTACCATCCGCATGCTTTTTATCTCGTTGATAGATTAGTGAGAACGGAAATGATTAAGATCCCATTACCTGCCATATTGCAACATGATCAGTGTTCTTATCCAACATTATCTTGCCGTCTTCCATTGGATGCATGTCACCACGGTCAACAAAGGCGAATGGAGTGTGGATGAGATACATATCTACATATTCTAGATGCATGTCGTCCAGAGAGCGTTGTAAGTATTTAGCAACACCGGATGGACGATTGCCAGAAGGAGGAAGTTTAGTTGTTATGAATACATCAGAACCTAAAAGAAATACAGTAGAAAATAGTGCTCAAATTTTAATCGTTGCAATCACTTGAGTAAAAGGTTTTAAGTTATTTTTCAATTGTCACTTGATAAATTTACAAGTTTGGTATTTTTCGTTGTAAACTATTTGATTTACTTATACTTTCTTATGTTTTGATGTAAGGTTGTATATGTATGCATGAGTATACGCGGATGTGAGCTAGATAACATATTTTAACCCTTTGCACTCGGCGCTGCAGCGACGCCCGAGTGTTTTAAAACTTTAAATCGAACTACATCTGTTGCATTTTGCCATATTACGGTTCCCTCACCACACAGTTCTTAGTCAGATTTGATTTACAAATGTCATTAAAAATTCCAATACACTTATATTAAATGTTGTTGAAAAAAATTCCAGGTGCTCAAGGGCACCATATGTATACTGCACTTTTCCACAAAAATTCATTTTGAGAACTTCACACGCTTCTTCGGTATTTATTTACAAATTGTTATTGAAAACAGCTAAATGATATAACAATAATTACGGAAGTTATGGGACAATATATCAACTCGCAACCAAAATTTGGCCAAACACTAAAATCAAAATTAAAAAAAATTTCTTTAGAAAATTGTGACTGATCGAATGCAGTTAATGCCATATCAATCGGACAATTTGCTGTTCCACAGTTTGTTTTGCAATTATTTGTAATGTGTTCGCCAAATCTGGCCAAAATCGTCTCGAATTGCTGGTTCGCGCAAGCGAAAAAAGCCTCGAGTGCAAAGGGTTAATCTACTTAAACTTCATACTATATAGAGGGACTTACGTTTAAGTTTGCCGGCGTCGAACCACTTTTTAAGAACTTTCCCAATCACCTTCTCATTTTCGTACACGGAAGCAGTGTCGATGTGCCTGTAGCCAGCCTCCAGAGCGCTGTCAAGTGCTTTTTCCAATTCGGCGTCTTTCGCCTAGAGAAGAAATAACAATCAAGCCAAATAAATTAACCGCAAAAACATCCACTAACTTTGAATCAACACATTGCGCCATTATATTTCAATGAATTACAGTAGAAAATCCATTCAAATATCCACCGAACATTTATGAAAGATATTTATTGATTTCAGGCAAATAAAGCACCAATTAATGTTAGTAGAATCAATTTCTTTGCTTACCATCCAAGTACCAAACCCTAACGCTGGTATAGACATCCCATTGTAGAGCATAATCGTACTACACCTCGCCATTTCTAGCTCGAATTCCCACAATGTCGTTAAAACAAATATAAATTTATTGCATTCAAACCGCTGCTCGTTTGCAATTCAACTCGACCGATTAAATGGTACTCGAAAGTGACACTTGGCACACTGTGTTATTGCTCTAATTCAAGCGCGGCGATTGTTACGACCAACAAATTTGCACACTTCGCAGGAAATTCAACGCAACCGGCGCCGGTTTTATTACGGAATGAAGCGTACCACAGTCGATTCACGGTTAAGTATGTTACGAGGCTCGAGGAAGACTGTATGGAAGGAGGTAACGAAAATCTGGCGAAAGGCATTGGAAATGATGTCATTATATTAAGAAATATTTCTAACAAGATGTTAGTGATAAGTCCTCAAAATGCTCCTCATTTTCCTTCCATCTTTCTTCTACGCCCGCATTACATTGAATCCATCGCAGCTTCCGCAGCATAACGGCATTAATCTTATTAAAAACTAACGACGAAGAGGTTTAACAATTTTAATTTAAACCAAGCCGATGCGTTCTCAACTTTCTCACCGGAGTGTAATTAACGCGAGAACAGATTTGAAGCGGACGCCAGAAAACTGTTGGCAGTAAATTATACCGATCATACCAAGTTTGTGTGAAGTTAATATTTACAGAAATTAGTAGGAGAACATAATTTTCAACTTGTGCGACTATAAGTAACCGAGTGATTAGCGATGACCTTGAAGTTGCTCTGTCGGTGTTGCGACATTAATCATGCTTAAAGTGAAGGTCGCAATTGCTTGTTGTAACTATGATTTCATTTACGTGTGGAGTCTAATTATGTATAATGGCTATTGTTCATTACGAAGACTTGATAAAGCAATTGATATTAAATTATAGAGATTGCAGATAATTGATAAGCTCAATAAAAGTGTTTTGTATTGGAATTGTTATTTCAAATAGCAAATACTGTAGTTTCGTCGTTCTATATTTAGAATATCAATATCAATTGCATATATTCGTAGTTAAAGACTACAATATGTCAATAAAAATTATTTTAAAGCATAACGAAATTTTTCTAAGTAGGCAATTTGAACAATTTAGCTTCTTAAAGTATTCAAACACTTAAATGTTTAGCTTAAATTTCTTTCTTTTTTAATTTATATTTCCATCAATATCATTTTGTATGTAATAATCTTTTCTTTAACTTACCATCCATGTTCCTAATCCAATTTGAGGCATTTTCCCTTCAGGCTTCAACTCAAACGTTGGCACAATCGACTTTTGAATTGGTTCATTCTCTTCAAGTGGCACGCCAATACAAAAATCGTATAAATAGATAGAGGCAATAATGCCGAAGATGAACGGTGTACGTACAAACAAGATCATCATGGTACGAGGTGCTAAAACACTATGAACAGTGCGATTAGATGAGCTCCATTATAAATACATTCGCATTAAAAAAAAAGCCGGCTACATGATCAATACATCGGTTCAGAAGTTATTAATGTTGTTCTCAAGCTAGAACTGGAAAGAAACCAGGCCTTGATAACCTTTAGATTAGTTTTGGTTTTGTTCGCACACTAATTTGTTTTAGTAGATGCATTATAGGAGAATATTGAAGTAAGGAGGAATTATTTCCATAAATATATAAATATGTTGAATATGACGGTTTTTTAATCATTTTAATAGCGTATTGCATTTCGTATATGTACAAACACATTTTAACTTGATTGATTTAGTTTATTAATATATTTTAATTTATTGAAACCGGTTACTGACAATCTTGCCTAGACAAATGCCTATCATCATTTTGTCTAAAAACCCTAAAGCATAAAGTGGGTTATTACACTGTGGAACAGCAAATTTCCGATCGAGGTGATATTGACAGTTTTCTCAAAATGTTTGAGTGGTCGATCGGTTTTTGATTTCAATTTTAGCGTTTGGCCGAATTTTTGTTGCGATTTGATATATTAGTTCTAATTATTATTAGAACATTTAGCTGTCCTTAATAACACAAATCATGAATAGATATTGAAGAAAACAGTTCCAAAGTTATAATTTATTAAGAGTGCAGCCGCTGATACGAACGCAAATTCCGAACAAATATAGATTTGCAATGAAATGAAAGTATGCCCAATCGATTATGTTAGATTATGAGTTACCCAATACTAATATTCCAACACTAATATTCCAATTTTCTTTCAAATTTTTTGAGAAAACCGAGTCTCGTTAATGCCATCTCTATCGGACATTTTCTGTTCCAAAGTCAAAAAAAAAAAAACAGCTAATAGTTTTTAGGACGAGGTTCTGTGAGAATCTATATTGTTGAATACGCAAAATTGATTACGAAATTGTGTAATCACAATTATTGATTGAATCTAGTCCAATTGTAAGTTCTGAAAACTGTACGAATTTACCAGCTATTCCTATTGCTTAAACAACTGTAAACTCAACATGTTCGTTCTCCCATTTCTCGCAAAGATTGGAAGAAAACAAAATATGAAAATTGCTGACAAGTTTAGGACTCCAACTATGCTTTGTTTCCTTTTTTTGTTTGCTCTATAATCTTCAACGTTGATAACCCGCCCAATGGTCGTGTCTGTAAACAGCTCGTACGCTTAATTGCACCCTCAAGCACAGCAATCCAATCGCCTGTTCATCTCACATCACAGTTACCTAAAGTACTTGGTTGGTCAAGGTAGAGTTGCTGATGCAACTGATAGCGTCCGTGCGGTATTCACGACAATTGTAGAAATAAAGCAAACCACTTAGAACCGCAATTGTTACAAAACAGCAATTTGCCTCGAGTGCTTACTAACCGGTTTGCCCACAATGTAAGAGTAGTGGTAACACTAACAGCACATGTCTGGCTGAATACTCTAGATATTTAGATACTCTAGGAGATTATCATCACTTATGGCAGCGTTGACAATCGATTGAGAAATCTTTGCATCCATGCATTCAACTATAACCTCTGCAAATTCGATATTCTGTTATGTTCAGTGCCACACACTACAAGTATTGCCACTACTTACAATATGAAAGGCACGGCAATTATGGGAGAGAAAAGAAAGATGGCAGATTAGCGAGAATTGGAAACTGGTGCAACAAAAACAATCTAAATTGTTTATCGGAGTATATAGAGAGAGAATATTAGAGTCCAGTTGAAGAAAAACGCTCACAAAGAGATTATCGCCGCAAGTGGTCGAAAATTGATTGAAAGTGGAAAGTGAAAATTGATTCACAGTAAGCTGTCGTATTATTAAATTTGCTGTGTACAGGTTTAAAACATTCTGAAACAGCCTGAAATTGAATCTCAAGACGGAATCGAAAAGCAATTTAAAGTATTTAATTAGATTACATCGATAGAATATATATGTATAAACATCATTCCACATTTATGAAAAAACATATTACTCCTATTACGCAGTGTAACAGCAAATTTCCGATGGCATTAATGGCATTCGATCAATCATGATATTTTAAGAAAACGGATTTTTCAAAATTTTTGAATCGTTAATTGTTTTTTTTTTTAATATCGATTTTAGTATTTGACCGAAATTTTATTGCGATTTGATATATTGCCCTATATCTTCCGTAATTATTGTTAGTTATTAATTATTGTTGCCTTCAATAACAATTCGTGAATAGATGCTATAGAAATGTGTGATTTATCTTTAATAATTACAAAATTATAATTATTTCCAAACTATAAAATTCATGATTTCCATATCCCAATTCAATAAATTTTGATTCCTTGAATTTTTTAATTTGCATGACTTTATAAAGCGTTAAGTTTCTTCTTCTATTCTTGTATTGAGTCTTGTATGCTTTTGTTATTTAATTATAAATAAATAGCTCTTGAATTATGACTAGTTTTGCTAGAGTCAGACTAATTTTGAAAAGTTGCAACAAAGTATGCTTTAGGCACTAAAAATCAACGTCAATAACTAATCTACATAACTTAATTTTCTTCGAAATTTTCGGCAACTTGCTAATACTTAACACATTTTCCCGCTGAGTTTTTACGCTTTCCAACTCCACACACTACTTTAAAGCCACATAAGAGTATTATGTTCCTCTCCGCGTTAATTGAAACAAATTTCTTCTCAATGACGACCATTTGAAACTAATTCCAACACAATTACATGACACACTTCGATGAATAAAGAATGTCGCTTTTAAAAAACCGCCTCTTTATGAACATAGTAGTTGGTGTAATTTCTCATGTTTGTCTACAATAATGCTTACTTTGCTTTAACTGTATCTTTATTTGGCTCACAGGGTATTACATAACAAAAGCAGATCGCCGATGTTTTGATTTGTTTGTGATCGTTGTTTGCCTTGCCCAGCCCACTAGGGTTCATCATAATATGATAGCAGCCATTAAGGATCGGTTTACTTACAGGGAACAGAAGTCGCTCCAGGTGGTTGTTAGCCACGCTGAATGAGTATATAATGTTGCGTATATATCGCATGTATTATATTACCAATTTAACCGGTGCTAGCCACGTATGCATTTAAATGTTCTTGTCGCGAGAGATTATTGTTAGAGAATTATTTAGAGATTTATTAGAGAGATCATGGCAATGATCTTGATCTGAAACTTGATCGTTAATGTGACATTTATAGGTATTTTTATTATGACACACTGTGATAATTAGATGTGTATTGGTGCATGAAGTTACAGTGGCTTCTTGATGTTCATTTAGATCTGTTTTAATTATGTTTGATTATTTATTCTTTCGCTGTTTTTGCAAATTAATGCCGTGTTGTTACTTTAAATGTGAATTTGGTTGTTTAATTTCAAATTGTATTTTAATGTCATGAAAGTATTTAATTTATTTTTTTCAATCCAAAGACCATTCTTACTCTATGTTGGAATCTTCGATGCAAATTTGTGAGTAATCAAATCTGATGCTCATGCTGTTATTCAACATATAATTTGACAATAAACTTTTATTAAAGGCATTAAAATTATAATGGCAAATTAGGCTAAATGATGCAGGACATATTATTAAATTTATGCAATAATTTTGTTCATGGAATGTAAATCTTCCTGCAAAAATTAACATTCTCACACATTCAAGCCTAGATCTGTAAGCACTCAGATATGAAAATCCACCGAAGATTAAATAAAAGCGCAACAAATATATGAAACCGATACTAATGCCGACCCAAAGCCGGCTTGCATGTTTATAAGCAATGCCACTTGAGTTTTGCACTCGCTGTTATTTTAATACCTTTGTCGGTGTAATCTACACCCTTGAGAGGCATAAACAACCGCACAACTGCTCAACAATACAACGAATATCAGCAACGTATACACAATGCACACCATGTACAATGTATGTACTTAGTTAATACCTTTGTATTAAGCGACGCTAAGCGTATATATTTGCAAACAATTGCAAACGCGCTTTACAAGGGCATAAAAAGATGGTAGGCTCCGGGGTACTCGGAAGAAATTAAAGTGAAATTAAATCAAGCGTGTGGTAGTTCGGTCGTATAAGAAGTTACTTGTAATTGTTTGGGTAATGTAGTTTTAAGAAGTCCTGAATTGCTTTGGTCTAGTTAAGGGAGAGGAGGACGAGTTGGTGATTATGCTGCTTACCGGGATAAGATGGATTGGAGTGCACGAGGGCTCGTGCTTGCATTGTGTTGAATTACTGAGTAGCCTTTGTGGGTTACCGCACAAGTGCCTCCACCACTCTTGTTACCAAGCGATGTGATTGTATTATGATTAGATGGTTAATTACTATGATAGTTTTGATTGGGTTGAAAAGTATTAACATTAAAAAATACTTACAATGTAGAATGATAGTCTTAAATTTGTCAATTATGCAACTGTGATGCAGATGGTTAATAATTGCGTAAAACGCAAGGAATGAAGGAATTAAATTCAAGCGTTTGATCTGATTCAAAATATTAAGGTCTGTTAAAAAAGAACAAATCAAAACCTCTTTGTAATTAATATTTCCTTGTTCAAATTTCAATTACTAAAAAGTAAGATTCCACTGAAGAAAATGGTGAACATCTCTAATTGCAAACAATTTACTAAGTACATCCCAATAGACTTGATTTCAATCATCTCCTGAAAGCATTTGACTGGTATCTCTTCGATCTACCTAAACCGGCCTGCATTTATTATTAAGCCTGTGATGTCATGAGCTCATAAATAAAAGATCACAATTGAATCAACGTAGACCCCCTATTGGCCGGTAGAATTTTGAAGGGCCGTTCCAGCAATCCTACACATACCACACATACCAATCTACCATCAATCCCAACCTCGTGATGAGCGCACAAAATAAAGCTGTCACATTCGATTAGCCGCTTTTCGAATTCTCATTCGCTCTGCTTGTTCCGGCCAGATATGCCTCTTGGCTACTGTGTTCAGTGTCGGGTTACAAGGCAATTATCCGCAAGCTAACGAGCAACATGCGCCCGTATTTATTTATTTATAAAATATGAATTACAAGAGGGTCTTACTACTTATGCTACTTGCGAATTGTGGGAGAACATGTGTAGCAGAAACGGTAAGTGCTTAAGCCGGTTTTCGGTCTTGGGGAATGGTAAAAATGAAAAATATTTTTGAATGCTAGCAAGTCAAAGTAATTGGAAATATTGAAAAGGGTTTACTGAACAGAAGCTGACGATGCGGATATGAAACGTTTGACTTTGCAATGTGTTACTTACTATCTGGAATACGATTGCTGTTGATATTGTAAGCAATTGACGTGGTAGAAATTAATTTTTAATTTAAATCTGGCTGGCGTGCGATATTGTTTTATGGCCCAAGTGGTGAGAACTATAAATTGTACGCCAAACGTAATCATAATTCAATTTGGAAATTGTTTGTGATTGCGTTCGCATTGGAAAATTGGTAATAAAAATTAAATAAACACACGTCGGCGATGTATCAAAACAATCACCTGGCTGCGATAACTTGCGAGATTTCAATTGCGACTGCCACTTGTTATGCTATTCCTTTTCCCACGTGTGACCCGCCGTGGCAAAATACAATCAGCGATGATGATGTTTCCTTGCAATGCATTGTTCGCACCGGGTTCATGCTTAATTTCCCTCAAACGGATTGCGGAGTGAGATCAGGAGATAATCGGCTTTACCGCGATGGGCCTTGGTAAGCGCAACCACAGCCATCATCGAAAAGCCACAACTGATAGTGGAGGGGCGAAGTGGCGACCTATAAGATGTATGGCCCTTTTCAAAGGTGAATCATTTTTGAAAAACGCACATTACGCATAAAGCATACCAAGCCCACCGCTAGTTACACCAAGAGATCAATAGGACAAAATGACCAGTGATAAACGCCACCACGACCCTGAGCAAGAGGTTGCTAGCAGGAAACCGACAGATTTTACGATAGAACATATTTTAAATCGTGCGGGCACCACTAAAACTTGCTCTACTTCTAGTCTGCCTAAAGTCAGTCCGTCGTTTTATAATTATTTACAACTTCCAATATCACAAGTGCCACATGTACCAATAGTGCCAATGCCGGATGAAGAACGTTGTACAACCACCCGGAATATTCACAGCTACACAAATGATAAGTGTTACCAAGAAGCACAGGAATTAAATGTTAGTTTTGAGTCTCACCACAGTGGATTACCTTTTACATGGCTACATTGTACCAGATATTGCCCACCGAAAGTTCCTCGTAAGTAATTTCGAAAACCAAGCCGGAAATTATGATTATTATTTTCAATTAGTATCTAATCTTATAATCCTAGGTAAAAAAGACGCTCCTCAGAAGCGTCAACTAGGTCGCCATCCACGCATCCCTTTCACCAGTCACCAACTTTCAGTCTTAGAAGATAAATTCAAGCAATCCCCATATCTCAGCAGCGAGGAAGTCACCAAACTATCGCGACAGCTTGAATTAGCTGATATCCGAGTAAAAATTTGGTTCCAAAACCGCCGCGCTCGCGAACGCAGAGAGAAGTTAGGCATAACTGCTAATCTCTCACCCACCAGAACATCACCACCACCATCTCCGTCGAAAGATGTGTTGTTTTAAGTGCTTTTAATATTAAATTACTACCAAAAATATTTATACTAAAATGTGTTTACACGTGGACACTTAAAATGTACAATATCAAAACATCACTTTGTAAATAATAGCTTATAAAAATAACCAACAGTCATTAAACATTGTGATCGGACTGCATTTGTTTTCTTATTTGATTCAGTATTTGTAATCACGGATACCAACCCATAAAACGTTTCACAACCTTCTTCCATGTGACAAACTCTTTGTCCAAATATGTTTTGCGAACGTCATTGCAAGGATGGAAAATACAGTCGATTTTACGCATTTCTCTTAACTCCTCCATACTATTCCAAATTCCTGTAATAATAAATTGATGTAAGAAAAGATGTTTACAACGCGTGAAAGAGGTACCCGTATTCAATCCTGCAATGTAAGCAGTCCCCAATACAGACATTTCAGTGGAAATTGATCTTTCAACTAAAATACCAGTCATATCTGCTATCAATTGACAAATAAAATCATTTTTTGAGACCCCACCATCAACACTGAAACATACGACTTGATTAATTCAACTTTATTCACAAGTATATGAATTATTACTTACTAAATAGTATTAATATCATTGTTCAAATCATGCCGAATAGACTGATATTGCAACATTATCCTAAAAGCAATACTTTCCAAGATGGCACGTACCAAGTGTTCCTTTTTAGTGGTAGGTTTAATCCCAAGAAATCCACTTGCAGCCTTTTCATCGTAAATAGGAGGACCTAGTCCACTGAATGCAGGAATGAAATATACCCCATCGTTTCCATCAACTGAATTTGCCATTGTTGCTGTTTCGCTTGGATCAGTACAAAGTCCCAACTTCAACGCCCATGTTATCACACTACCAGTATCGTTGCAAGCCCCTTCCGCCATGTAACATATCTTACCAGCCATTTTATAGTACACAACCGGATATATCCCAGTTACAGCCGGATGCAACTTAGGAGTAATAATATTCAAAAAAGTGCCTGTCCCTATTGTTAATTTCAAAACATCACTTTCATAACAACCCGTACCAATCGTAGATGACTGCGTATCACCCATCAAAGATCCAATTTTGATACTCACGCCAAAAATCTCCACCTCAGTACTCCCAAAATCGTAATCATTGGCTACAATTTCAGGATAGATATGTCTAGGTATATTGATAAGTTTATGAACCACTGAACTCCAGTCCAGTTCAAAAGGATCAACAAGCCCAGTACTTGAAGCATTACCATAATCAGATACATATTTCTTGCCGGCAGTGAATCTATACAGGAGCCAAGTATCCACAGTGCCAAACATGAGACTTTTGATATTCTTCCTCATTGTGGGGTGGTTATCCAACATGTAGAGTAGACGCATCGTAGTATGAGAACTGGTGAATTTCATGGAACTCGCAGCTAGGAATCGAGGATTGCGAGTGCAGAGATATAGTATATAGGCAGCTGATTTGAAGAATTTGAAAGTTAATGAGCCGTTCCATGTTTTGACTAGTTCGTTACAACGAATGTCCTTCCAAGTGATGAAGTTGTGATATGGAATGCCCGTGTTGCGGTCCCAAGTGATAAAAGTCGCACGTTGAGTTGTGATACCAAGAGTTTTAATACTTAACGGAGTCACATTTGCTTCTGAAATGGTTAAACATTAGATTCTTCTTGAGTTAGAAACAAAGTTCTAACTTGAAAATCAAATAACTCACTTTGAATTGCTGATTTTATCACATGAATTGTATCATTCCAAAGATCCTCATGGGGTATTTCGGCATGGCCCACTTGCGGATAAATCAGTTTGGTCTAAAATCAATCATATCGACAAATCATTATTTCTAATCCACTTTAATAGACTTCTTATTTGTCAACAGTTGCTTTTATTTACCGCGTAATACTCACAGGTAATGAATATGAACTAATAGTTGCTCCACGCGAGTCAACAATCACACATCTCAAAGTCGTCGTGCCCACATCCAGAGCTGCGATGAATTTCCGATTGTCATTGTCACCTCGCTGCGCATCCGACGACATGATGACACTTACTGACAGAATCACGCCGCACACTCTAAAAACAAGTTTTCTTCAACACTAGAGTGGACAACAAGCAGATCTGATAAAACGTTACTTTATCTAAAAAAGCATGTTAGCCACACTTCTAGAGTGATGTTACTGATGTACTCGATAAGACATTACTTATTATCTTGTCAATAATGTGAGAATTAAGTGCATGCAATACATACAATTAATTAAATACAATCACAACTAAAAACCATTACGACACTATAAAAGTCCAACTTATGTGAAACCAGGCTGATTGATACCTGCAACATTTACAACTTGTAATTCTAGTAAACAAATGTTATTCTAAACGCTCTTATACTAGAGTAGGGCACGGTAACCTTTTTCAGACGACGGGCCATTTAAAAAATAAAACAATAAAAAAAAAATTGCGCGGTCTGCATATTGAATTTTGTGCATTATAAAAATATCATAAAAAATAATAGATAAAAATAGACATAAAATAATACGAAATTCACGATTTTCCGCAATTTTTCTTTTCTTTGGTAGTTTATTAATATTTCTTACAATAAAATATAAATTATTTTAACAATAATTAAAATATTGTATGCATTTCTCATTACCTACTGTGGTGTTTGTGGTAACTATTTTTGCACGTCCAAAAGCCTAGGACAGGGTGACCTTCGCGTGGTTGAAGATTTTCCAGAGTGTTCAACACCCAGAGTGGAGTGTAACAAATCACTCAGTAACATAAATTCGGCACTCTCTCAATTGATGGACCACGCGTTGCGCACACAAGTATTGCACAAGTCAAGTAAAGTCTAATCAAGCGTTGATTTTACTGCTATGACCCTTTGATAATTTATGAAACTAATACGCCCGACACATCAATATAATATTCTTCGAAAAGATAAACTGAACATAGCATTAAATTATTTCTTATGCAGGTGGAGCACAAGAAAAGAATCGACACAACAGATGAAAAAACAAAGAAAACAATAATTTGTAACGTGACTCGCACTTTTTTTCACCATTCACGGCCACAGTACGCTCACGCTGCAAGTTTGTTGTTTTTTCTCGGATAAAAAGTTGCCGACCCCTTTGCACATGCGCAAAATCACACAAAAGCACCATGCCCACGATACCGTAAACTATTTATAAACTTTCATTATTATATAAACGAAATAATGGCTCGTAATCTTACATAATAATCCACGATCGCACCGAGCAACGAATGATCGAGCCATACTCTCATTTAATCTACTGGAGGCATATTGTTCAATCTTTCAGTAGTATGTGTGTGTTTACTCAGTCGTACACTCAATAAAAGTGTTCACTTGTTTTCTACAGCGATAGTTGCAAAGATGTAAATGAAGCCCAGATGGTTCTAATTTTTCTTCTTTTTGAACTCAATGAACCTAAACAAGTTAAGTTGGTGGCCGCCGTTGTAAAATAACGTACATCCAAAATAGACATTTGCGGAAGCAGTGCTCGCGCCCAGCGTTGCGACGCTCATCATGCCGCAGGATACGCGAACGTCTCCTGCGTCAGTCGTCGATGGGCATTGCGGCGCGTAGCCAGCACAAATACATCTTGCACACACGTGCGCATGCAACTTGATTCGGATTTCAATATTTGCATTTTTGATAGCTAAGACGCACACATAGTACAACATAGTATAAAGTAACAACAAGTCCAGTGACATAATGGATCCGGAAGCTTTTTTGGACATCGCCAACCAGGTGGTGAAACTGAAAATGTTTCCCTACTTCGACATCGCCCACTGTGTCCTGTGCGCCCTGGCTGTGAGGGAGGATCTTGGTGCCGGTAAGAAATGAATGCCAACATTAACCAGGTTTGATTTAATATTAAGCAGTGTTGTGTAGATAGGAAATTCAAATGGAAAACTTAAAAATAAAATATTTTGACGGCCGATGGCGCTATAAATAAGACGTTAGCTTTTAAACTAATATTAGAACGAGAGTGCGGCGACTGGTGCGCCAGGAGGTATAATATAAAACTACGTGTACCTCGGTTGTTGCTCGAATGTTCACTGGCGTCCAAATGCGTTGCGCACCATGGTACTATAACGCTGCATGATATTACTAAACTTCGCCTCTAAATGCTAAAAACTGTGCTGGACTCCGATTTGATTCGCTCGATTGTTGTACCGCACTCGCAGCTGGTGCGCGGAGAACTGTTGTTGATTCGCGTCAAGTTCACTTGACACACATTCGAACTGATCGCGAGCGATTGGGAGCGATATGACATCACAGGACATATAATCACAGGAAATTGTTAGATTGTTATAAATCCTTTGTAACGTCGAAAGCCAAGATGTGTTTGTTTTATTTAGAACACTGCAAAATACGAAAAATCAATAATCTGGTGTATGATTGGTTGCATACAATTAAGCAGTAAATTTATATATATATATATATATTTAACTGATAAGATTGTGTTACACTCTGCAGGAGCGCAACAATTTTCTCGCAAACATCCTCTAGCATGTTGGTTATCATACATGCTGGTGGTTTTTGCTGGTGGTATGGTCGCAAGTGCCCTACTTGCTGAACCCATCCTTGCTCCATTGAAAAACACCCCACAACTTACTGTTGCTACTCTTGTTTGGTAAGCCTACTATGACGCATTCCTTATTTCAATTAAATGTAATCAAGTGTGCCTTAGATAATTGTAATCGACGCTCTTCTGTTTGTTTAGGTATGTTGTCTTCTACACTCCTTTCGATATCGGTTACAAAGTATCCAAATTCCTCCCAGTGAAAATAGTATGTGCGGCAATGAAGGAAATCTACCGTTGTAAAAAGGTCTACGATGGTGTGACACACGCGGCGAAACTATATCCGAATGCGTACCTCATCATGATCATAATTGGTACGTTAAAAGGCAACGGTGCCGGCTTCACCCGCCTCATTGAACGACTCATCCGCGGCGTATGGACACCCACAGCCATGGAATTTATGCAGCCCAGTTTGTGAGTTAATTTAAATTTAATTCAATACGCATTGAATGAACTCGCCTGAATTTTGTTCCTTAGTTACACCAAATCGTGCATCGTGGCTTCAATTATCTTCATTCTGGACAAGAAGACCGAGTTTATCTCGGCGCCACATGCGCTTGTCTACTTTGGCATTGTCATCTTCTTCGTCTATTTCAAGCTGTCTTCCATTCTGTTGGGCATTCACGATCCCATCGTACCTTTCGAGAACCTCCTGTGCGCCATTTTCTTCGGTGGCATTTGGGATTCACTTGCTAGGATTCTTGGCAAGGGTCAGCCCAAGGAGGCAGACGCAAAAGATGCAAAGAAAACCAACTGAGACCGAGGCAAGTTATATTTTCGTTTGCTTTTAGACATTTGTTTACCTTGAAATTTGTCGTATGAATTGCAGAATCACCAAACTAGACCAACAAGCATGAGGAATTTCAAATATGTGCGGAAGGATTCCTCATGCCTGTGTTGTGTTTGGTGCAACAAACGACTCATTTTTTATTGAAGAAGTTAAGTGAACCAAAAATATAAATAAAATTGTAAATGACAAAACAAAACAATCAGTCCGTGTTGAGGATCAAACACACGCCTTGCAATATCCAATGGCTCAGATGCTCCGGCGTACCCAAATCTGCTTCGAATACCAATCCGACTCCCATTGCATTTCTTCGCTGCGAGGTGGTATAAACAGGAGTCCTCAGGGTATTCTGCAGTTTTAACCTGTGAGCTTCGATTGGTATCACGCTCATCACAGGTAATTCCTCAACCAGCACCTTTGGCCTTGATCGCTTCAACTTTCTCTCAATTATGTCCCACCTCCCCCCTTCCAGATACAACCCATAGACCAGGCAGGTCCCCGTTTCTGGCCTTTCCTCCACATCCAAAGGATCCAGATGATCAGTGACCGCTGTGTACAAGGTACTCTTATCCAACGGCCAATTGTTCCTCCTACAAGATATCTGCACCAAAGCTGCTAGATATGTCTCGGGAATGTGCAGTCCGGATATCCATAGTACTGTTGGATCGCCTTGTCCAATCCACGTGAGGTATTGATATTGCCTCTTTTCGAAGTGGTCCATCCATCCACCGAGGCTTTTGCACGTTGCAGGAGCCAACTTTCGCCACATCTCAGGTAATTGACCGTTAAATAAAGAAAAGGCAACATTATCTAACGTGGCATCCATTCCAATTTCTCCTGCTAGAGCTCGCTTGAGTTGTTGAAGGCTCTTACGCATGTTGTTGATTAGTTTGTTGAATCGTTCAAGTTCTTGTAGTAGTACAACAATTGTTGGGGTGACTGCCAGTTGGAAGTGCAAACGCACTTTGTAGATTTCATAGGGTTCCGGTATCTTTCCAAGAATATCATTGGCTACATTTAATATAAACTCTTCACGAGTTACTCCAGTACCAACTGTTGCAGTTTGTGGTTGTAAATCAATTAGATGTTGCCATATTTCCTTTGTAGCTTGAGTGTAATAACCAATCTCTGCATTAGGATGTAGACCGAATACCATAGGACTGTTGGATAAAGGCAATTCATCAATGAATGCTAAATAATCCTCCCGTTCCCCATCGGGTGGAATTACGTAGTCCACAGTATCATCATAATAGAAATGGAAGGGTTGGAAAGTGTCAAATAAAAAGTCACCCATGTATTCATCCATGTAAACTTTGACTATTCTTCTATCAAAATCATCAATTACTCTTCCACCATACATGACTTCTCCAATTAGATATTTCAAACTATTCCATGGTATCTTCGTATCTTTACCTTTCACTGCTTTAGACAAGTAAGTGTTGAGAATTTCCACACAGACATTAAAATCCGATTCATTAAAATCGTAACAGATATTCCAACCAATTTTGTCATACTTCCTCCTTTCTTGAACTACGGCGTGAAAGAAAGCCAAGACATAAATCAACGGTTTAAAGGCAACGTGCTTACAGGATTCCAACGTCTGAGAACGCATTTTGAAATACGTATTCTTAAGGTTTAACTTCAATCCATTGGGAGGTTCTGTGACCACTTTTAATGACCGTTGTAAGACACCAATTGGGAAATTGTTAGTCGGGTCAGTTGTCAACCACAGTCTAAAATCAGGATGTGGCTTGCTCATTCGTTCAATAATCTTCTCCAATTGCCGAATGAAGCTCAGTAGAAGATGGCAATTTTGGAACATCAACCAGTATCCTCTCTGAACAGCTTGATCTAATAAATCAATAGCAATCGGTTCTTGTCCTTGTCCTAACGATAAATACTTGAACACAGCTTCATCTCTTTCCGCTAGTTTCATCAACTCCGCAGTAGGGTCTGACCCAGGACTCAGAATAAACACGACCGGAGTAGTAGGAGAACTTTGTTCATAGATATTATCCAATGAAATTGTCGGTGGCATAATGTACTCTTCGCCCATTGATTTACAGATATAATCGCTGGCTGCCCGGAAAATCCTATCAACTCGGAAGCATCTTAAAACCATAAGCAGATAAAATGGCCGAAGATCTTCTGAGTAGTTACAGGGTAGTGGTATGGATTCCGGTTGGTCTGAATCGTACCACTCTTGCCAATCATCAAGATACTTTTCAACGTCAGTAGGCAAATTGAAGAAAGAATCCGGGAAAAGCGTAGCCAATTTTAATATATCATCCCAACCCTTCGACGTGATCCAAGCAGCTGGTTTAGGCCTCGTCGATTTCTCTAAACTGACAGATCCTTTGATGAAAAACTCCAATTCTGCTTGAGTCACCAAACCTGCGTTTGCCTGGAGTTTGTTAGTCATTTGAAAGGAAAACAAAAGTTTATGCTTCTCAAATATTCCAGTGCAGCAGTAATCGTAGACATTTTTAGTTAATGTATCAATGATATTGATCAATCTCTTTGCTAGAACCTTGTGAGGCAGAGCCTTCCTCAGCGAGAAAGCAAATACTTCCAGGTAGGACATCAGTGAATATTGATACATGGCATTGACAGTGGCCATGTCAGAAAGAACAAAGAATAATAGAGCACCTCGTTTTGCAACTGATCGGTAGCCATCTCTTAGTTTATCTATATCCTTGGCAGTCTCAATGGCTAATTCCAGTTTAAGATGGACTTCTTGAGCTTTAGTCTTTGTATTTTCAAGAGTTTCAATCAGCTCTGTGTTATCCAACATGTTTCCAGTACTTGTTGACAGCTCCCTGAGAAGTGAATCTTCTAGGGAAGATAGCAAATTCTTATTTTCCGATGTTTCTGCAATTAAATGCTCACGCTGCTCTTCTAAATCCGGACGTTCATTTCGGACAACTACGCTGAGAAGTTGGTCCTCCAAGCCGGTCATCGTCACAGTGTAGTTGATCACTAAACCACGTGCATAAATAGCAGGATTAAAAAGTGGGTTAGATAATTTGGTTGTTAAATACATTCTGAAATTGGGATCATAATCAACTTCTTTATCACCTAACATGAGAAAAGTCCTCCCCGTAATAGTTTTCAGGTTCTTTTCCAGCACGTTGTTAATGACTGGATCAATATAGTCATCGCAATCTTGGAATAATACGGGTGTACCATATTTAATCGACATGTCCAAGTATTTCAAAAAATCAGCATCGTTAAAATGGAGACACTTCAAGTTGTTCTTTTCCTCTTTCTTGCGGATCCAGTTTAAAGCTTGTTGTTGCGGATCAATACAAACAGGAAACCGTGATCCATATAAAGTCAGAATACCATTTTGTACGCTAAGTTCATCAGGTGGAAGATTCTCTGAATTCCAAGTAGATATTTCTACATCTGTAGTCAAACTCGTCTCGATTCTGTAGTTATCTGAGCAAGGTATCTCCCTCTCAATAATATTCCTGTAGAAATTATCATAAATCATCTCTTTTCTGAATTCGTAGCTAAATGGGCCAGTATAGCTCAAAAATGCCGAGCTCAAAAGACAATTCCCAATCAATCTTTCATTGTCAGCGTGAAGTACCTTCAGTTCAGCAGACCATCGCATTCTTTCTGAGAGCAATCCAGTGATGAGTTTATCAGCAGCTTCAAGTCGTCTCATCATGATATCCGTCTCCTCTTGAATTTCCATACGTCGTTTCATGGCGACTGTATATTTATCATTCAATTTGGATAAATCCTCTTCTAGTTTTCCAATTTCATTGTATAACTTTTGTAAGCTTTTCATGGCAGCATCAAATTCAGCTTGTAACCTCTCGACTTTTTCCTTCTTCGGTTTAACTTCCTTAAACACTGCACAATAACCCATGACCGCGTTAACAAACTTTAATAAACCAAATCCGGCTTTACTAATGTTGGCCATGTCATCTAGCTTAGTCGATTTCTTGAGATGCGCTTTGACTGCAGTCTGCTGCTTCACGGTGATTGCGTCAACATTTAATTCTTGCAGAGACCTCAGAAAACTAGGGTCAGACATCATTCCTTTAGCAGTTTTCCAGTTGATTTCTTTGTAGCCTCGAATAATGGCGACGCATTCACATACAACCTGTACTGCTTCCGGTGGAGTTGCAAAAGAACGTATCTCGGTAATGTCCGATTTGTCCAAATCCGCAAGAGCTAAGCGTGCCGTCTCCAAAGCTGGGAGAGCTTCAGATAGTGCTTCATCGGCTTCAGACTTTTCCGCTACAATTATCTTCTTCTGTTCTTCGATCTCCTGACTTCTTTGTGAAGCTATGTCCTTCTTGGATTGGGCAATCTCGGTGCCACTTTCAATTTCCGCCAACATCTCCTCACAGGCATTGGTAGCTTGTCCAACAATAACCTTCTGCTTTGCAAGCACTTTATTCAATCCGTCCAACTCAGACCTAGCTTCATCAATCTTCTTCATACCACCTACTAGACGTTCACACTGTGCTTTGATAAAGTTCTGTTTCTCATCCAAGAGCTTTATATAAATCAATATAAAGTCCAAGTAGTGTTTAGGTGTCACATAATTCTTTCTTCTGAGTTTAATCAGAAAGTCACTAGTGTACTCCACGATACAATTGTGAACATAAACGACATGATCAATTATTCTAGGCCTGTATTTAGCAGGAATCTTCTTATTATCCTTCAGAAAAACGGAAGCGACAGCAATCAAAGCTTGTTGTGGCCAAGGAAACAGCCAATCAATGCAAGTATTATTGACCAACCCAGGAAAACTTCTGCACCTTTTACTTAAAATATCACCAGCCGGTGACATTGATAAAACCATGTGAAGATTATCTGTGCAAGTATTGACAAAATACTGCCAAATGCCGTCTTTGCTAACACTGTATCCTGCATCCCTTGCTTTACCCCGCACGATGCCAATTATATTATCCTTTTCTTCGTCAGTGAACAACGCAGGAACCATTCCAATCATTAGTATATTATTAATAAATTCAAGAAAGCCTTCTTCTACTACTTGAGCTGCAGCAAAGAGGAAAACAGTTGGTTTGTTATCACATCCCAGCTGCATATACAATCTTTTTAGGTCTTCTTTCAAAGCTTGCTCATTGTATCCTCGACAGATAACTATTTCAAACATATCGCAACCGGCTGTATAAGCAGCAAGCCGAGTGAGACTTGCTTTACCACTTCCACCAACTCCAACAATCATAACATGTCCACGTTCAAGTCTTAATCCTCTATGAATTCTTGTCAAATGTTCCAAGGCATCATCAAAAAGCACAATGTCCATCCTCTCTTTTTGATCATTGTACAATTCCAATATCTCTTGAAACAAGAAGTAAATTGCTTCGTAATCTAGTAGATCTTCGTAGTACCGCGCCTCTCCCTCATTAACGGCATTCCTGTAATCACCGAATAAAATGGGATCCCTCATGGCATATTCCAAAATATCTATTTGTGCTTGCTGTTCACCGTCCTCTTCTTCTTCGACTTCCTCAGATACAGCCAAAAGGTCATCCTCAGTCATTGTAGATGTCCGCCCTTGATACGAGACAAAATTTTTACTTATCATATCAATCAGGTGATTGTGCATCAATTGTTGATCTTCTACATTGATTAGTCGATCACATATGACCCGCATGAATTCATTACGCCACACACGAATTATCTGATAATCAGTGCGATAGTGCATCGGGACAGTAGAACACATTCCAGCCACAATTCGGGACAAATCTCGCATGTTAAAGATGTAGTGGAACTTGTTTGGAGTTGGTGGAAGTTCACACACAGCTATTTTGTACAAACCAAGAGTCATGTCAATCAGCTTTTCTGCTATTTGCACAGAGTCATCAAAGATCTTCAAGTGGCCATCTAAGATGGAGGAGTAAATGTGGAATAATGTACTGTCCGCAGGAAATGCAAGGTTGAAGACAGTAAACATTGACATGAACCTTGCATCTACTTCATTTCGACCTCCGCCTGCAACACCCATAGCTGCAAAGTAACTGATATCTCTGAAGTTCTTCCAGTTCAGATCTTTACCACGATCATACATGCCACCCTTTTCGAACAAGAGTTTCAGCAAAGCAATGGGCTGCTGAGTGCCATACTCATCCACTTGGGGCATATTTAAGTCATCTATGAAACAAATCAGCTTCTTGCCAAGTGGAGGACCATAAATATCTTTAGTACGTTTCTCGACAACAGACTCAAGGTTACGTTGTACATCCATGGAGCTGGTTCTTGATGAAAAGTTGATGTTCAACAACAGACTAGAATCGGGATTTAGAGATCTCAAGAAATCCTGAATTACAGCTGTTTTTGATGTACCAGTTTCTCCAACCAGAATTATAGGACGTTTTGCTTCATTCATTAGTTCCAACGCATATGTGACCTTGATTGTGTCTACAGTAGGTACCAGTATCTCCGAATACCTCTTGTTGCGGACGTGTTCATAGGATGGCACCTTCCATTTCCAAGCAGTCCAGACCTCCTTCTCAATATCTACGTAGTAGTCGTATAAATATGGGAAACTGGTAGGCATCTTGCCGCATTTAGCAGGTTCATTCATTGTATCCTCTTCATTCATCATGGCGCATTGCTTCTTTGTGAATGAATCAAAGTCATCTCTTGCATCTGCGATGATTGCAGCACCGATTGAGTAATAAATACACATAAGGAATACACATTCAATTAAATTATGATTCGGGCTATCATCTTCACCACGTTGTACATCACCACTAGCATCCGGTAGAACCGCATCAATCATGTAGCACAACTGTACGACCATGTTCAGTGCAGTTTGGGGGATGACTGTTTTCAAAGGTTGGAATTGCTGAGTGCCAACTTGTCCCAGAATAACGTAACTCAGTAAAGGAGGAACATACTGCTCGTATAATTCTTGGTAAAATATTCGTTCTGCATCCCAGTTTCTCGTTAGCAACCAGCGGTCCCAAAACGGTTGATATCCTAAATTTTTAGGATCAACGTAGACCATTCCAGCACGGGATACAGTAGCAGGTGAAGCGTATGCTAAGTCCCCGACTTCAAAGAGCAAGGCACATATTGGAGTTTGCAGTCGAATGCGTTCACCATTTGCCAAGGTCAACAACTTATTGTCATCCATAACAGAGTTCATATTTTCAATCCACAAAGCGTCTACGTCCCCATCAAACAAAATATACCTCCTTTCTTGTTTCTCAGTTGGTTTGTTCATTTCTCTGAAGATGCAACTTAACAGTCCATCGGTCCAATCCCTTGTGAAAGGATCCAAAATGCCGTAGAGCTCAATTACAGAACATGCTTTAGGGTTTAAGGTATAGACTTTGGTTGGTAATCCCATAGATGTTTGAGCCTGACACAGGATATTGCACACAACTGTTTTACCGCCTCCTGTTGGACCTACCAACATTGTTGAATGGCGTGTCATCATCGTCTCGTACACTTGCACTACTTTATCGACTTGTTCAGGAAGAATGATATACCTGTGTTTGATTAACATCTTTTCAACCGCGGCATTAAAGTCGGGATAACCAACACGTGGACAGTCCATTCCAGGAAAAAGATCGCGAATGAGGCCCAAAAATAAAGGCATGTCTTCGAAAACAAATTTTGGATAATTCATATCCCTCAATGCTCTCATCAATACTAAAGCTTCCGATATATCAGGCGTAGCTCGTTTTAGTACTCCAGCCATTCTCAGAACAGAGTTTAAAGCTCTGAGACCCCAATCATAGTGGAACTGTTTTGATAATTGCTCTCTAGCCAGTTTATAAAGTACAGTCATCTTCTTAGCGAGCATCTTCGCTTGAAGGAACCCATCAGAAAAGAGAGAAATCAAGCAAATCATCTCCAAATCGGGCATGATACATACAACAGGTCGGAAGAGGGCTTTTACTGACTCTGGCAGCTCAGTTCTTCCAGCGTAACCAGGATTCATTGTAATAAATATTCCGACTTTGTTATCCATATCAATTTCAACTCCTTCAAATATAAATTTTCTTACATTGGCCACTAGGGCATTTCGAATGGTTTGCAACTGAGTGGAAATTACACTCAAGACAGAAATGTCAATCCTGTTAAACTCGTCGAAGCAACCCCAAGCGCCACATTGGCACAATCCAGCTAGATTGGTTCCAATTGCTTTGAAATCCATACCTTCACCACAATTAGTCACAATACACAACAATGCCATTGCTTTGGCCAAATCCTTAGTTGTTTCAGTTTTACCAGTGCCAGCAGGCCCTGCTGGAGCACCCCCCAACTTCATGAGAAGAGCTTGGGTAATGGTCAGATAAATCCTATCCGTAAGTGGCGTGATAACTAGACGTCCATTTAATCCCATGTACTCATATCCATATTCAAATGAGCCAGTACATTGAGTGACGTACAAATTATCCAGATTGTTCACCCAGTAGAACCGTAACTGACTCTCCCATTCGAATTCCTGTACAGTTGACACACTGTCTCTTACAAAAGTCTCAATAATATCTCTAGCATGCACCTCGATTGTAGCAACAGTTTTAAACTTGGTTCTATCATTGGGACTCAGATCCTCCCGCACCTGGAAGACAATGTCATCAAGTTGTCTATTGAGTTGCTCGAGGTACTGCTTCATAGCACGTTTGTTTCCTTTGATGATTTTCTCAAAGACATTTTCAACCTCAGCAGTCCACCACACCTGGTTCGCAGCAAGGCAGATCATTCCTTGATAATCCATCATCCATGAGGTTCTTGGTCGCCGCGTTTTGCCATAGTCATAAATTGCTTTCTTGGTGATAAACCGATTTGATCTACGCATTTCGCCGAGCACATCGTTCATCCAATCTTCGACTTTCCCTTCAGTGTAGACATTGGTCCTAAAGTCCATTATTTCTCGCTCTGCTGATATCATTGCATTCGTCATCGGACGATCATGACTATCCGTTGTAAGATATAACGATTTAATATTGTCAAACATCTTAAGCATATGGTCTTGAACGACAGCAGGATCACTACTGCCCAAGATGGAAAGTAATTCATCTGTGGAAATAAAGTAGAACCGTGGAAAGCGTCTGCGTTTAGAGTCCAAATAGTCGTTGAGGCTTTTCTGGCATCGGTCTAAACCATCACCAAGCCCTTGAAAATCTATTAATCTTCCAGTTGCCGTACAGCAATCCAGTACATTCGGATTCTTTGCAGTATCCATCATAATTCTTCGAAAGGCTTTATCAATATCGTCAAATTTCTTAGCTTCTTCTGGAAGTTGCGAGCGAATATCACCTCCCACAAAAATACCTTCCAGGTACATCCATTGTCTTTGTACGAGAAACCACTGATCAATAACTTCTCCAATAAGAGACAAATTTTTTTCCCACTTTTGCACCACGCCCAGAAACGGACCAATAAATTGGGATCCAGCCATACTTTGTAAATTCATCGAGTTATCTTCCAAAATTTGCATGATTTCATCTACAGCGCCCAAAATATATCCACGATCATCATTCCCCTTCATATGTTTGTGTACTGTAAACTGCAACTTCTGCCATGTATCTATGATGTCCTTAACACCACTCTCAATCTGCAATTCTTTAATTGCGTTGTTAATGATCTCCTCCGCAATTTCTTGATACCTGTGCAGTTGCATTGAGAACATATTATCTAGAGTAAATCTATCAGCAGACATATCAAAGTGTTGTCCAGTTTTATCCATCAAGTCCCTCCAATGTCTCTCCCTCATCGCATCGTTCTTCAGTGCCAACATCAACGGTACAACATTCTTAAACTGCTTCATATTCTCATCCAACGTTTCTCCAACGACTGTCATACGCATCGCCTTGGGTAACTTACGGAAATCTTTCATAAATGCTTCGATTCCATCAACCAATACTTGTGGATTCAAATTCACCCACAATGTTCTGCCCCAAACCTCTCTGGCATTCTTCTGAGTTGCATACAGTTTGTAAACCGATTGCAGGTTTTCAAATTCGCCTTTACAACGTAGAAACTCCGTATAGTCTGCAAGTGGAATATCAAATAACATTTCAGCGTTGACCAATTCCAAACGACGAAGTTCCAACGTCTCAAATAGCTTGCCGTAGTAATCCATGAGTTCCAACCCATGGTCCAGATCTTCTCCGACAGCACCGGGACCTTCCTCGTCAAATTGTTGCACAAATTCAGCCAGTTCGTAGCAGAACACACGGATCTCATCTAAAGTCATCGCTGAGAATCGGGCTTTAGTTGCTTCTAAAGTTTGGGATCGATTTAACGCACTGGAATACAATCCCTTCCACTCCTCCTCCAATTGATAAGAGAATTTTTCATCCGCGTCATCATAAAGCACGTTATGCATTTGCAGTATCATGTATACTTGTTGGAAATAAGTGTATCGTATTTCACTGTTGACGTTATTCTTTTGAATTGTTGAAATCGCTTGCATAATAGCTTTAAACAATTCCAAGCCTTTGATGTTCTTATCAATAACTTGGCGTAACTGGTCCATTTCCTCTTTGAATGCTACCATGTCTTCCTTTATGCGTACCGACAATTTATCAGCCAGCAACTGTTTATATTCAGCTGAATGATCACGAATCACATTGAGAAGTGGGCGTAAATTAATACGAATTGATCCAACATCGTAATAATCGTTATGCTTCGTCGCGTAGTCGATGATATCACCGTAGAATTGAAATTTGTGATCGAAGATACCAATTAAATATGTCTTTGCCAAAAATCGTTCAACCATGTACTCTTTTTCGAAGTTCCATAGAAAATTAAAGCGTTTCCAGCGTTGTAAATACGTGTGAGCTTCTGAAATTGCATGTGCTATTGTATTCTGCAGAACCTGCATTGACTCATGCAAATCAAGAATATAAGCAATATCATCATAGAATGAGTACACAAAATGGTCCTCAGAGTTGGGCATTTGTTGGGGAGGGCATTCAATACACGTTGTGTGCATCCATCTTGAAAATAACTTTAGTTTATCAAGACATTCGCGAACACTGCGGGAAATAATATTGAAGATTTCTTGCTGGCTTGGCTTAAGTCCAACCGTTGACGATAACAAAATGGCGTCGACTTGAAATATTAATTCTTTCTTTTCGAATTCTTCATTGAAATTCTCAATGTTCTTAATGATCATCTCGGAAAAACAGTTGAACAGATTTGCTTCCCATTTTTCGTAATACAATGTCATATGCCTAGAGTATCCAGTATTTGTACTTAACGTTAGTGCTTCTAATTTAGTAATAAGTGGTCCAAATGTTCCATATAACTTTACCATTTGGCATACTTTTTCAGTCCTCAAATTTCTCATATTTATAAAGAAGTCTTTGCAAAATATTCGCTCCTCACACTCAGAGACTTTCACATACGCAAAGAGATTAAAATCTTTCAGTTGACTCAGGTTTGCCATCATCAAAGTCTCCGTGTGTTCGATTTGTTTATTGATGGAAACGAAATGCTTGATCTTCATGTTGCATTCGTGAACATACTCAGTAATACTTAAAGATGTCCATTTTATGCGGGATAGTCCAGGTTGCATATGAGCTTCAATGTCTCGGATTTGTTCACGTAGAAAATTCAATTTTGCTTGCGATAATTTTGATAGAGTTTCATTGTACGTGTCAACCATTAATCGGACTTGGTCAACATCAGCTCTCAAGCGGGACTTTTGCATCATAGCGTATGATATTGAGTCGGGAATTGGATAACCTGTGAGTTGTATAAGTTCGGCACCAGTAATCACGTCATAGATGCGCTCATCAAAATTAAGGACAAGCCGGAGGTTTTCTTCAGATAGAGTATTGGTACCAATTACATCTATCCAAGTTACGTTCTTACCGCCTTTAATTTTGTTCATGAAGGCTTGGACAACTTTTTGTCCACCAATCTTCACACCTAAGGTACGTACAAAATACATTAGTAACAAATAATAAATTTAAATAGATGATTTGAGATAGATTTAGTGAATTATTAATTAGTGATATGGAAATTACTTAATTATTCAAAACCACAAAGTGAGAGCTGATAATGGCATTTTAAATCTTTTAATCCGTTTACGCAAGCGCAAAAAACCTATCAAATAAACGTTCAAAATACCTAAAATTCCGAAACAAGCAAAAACAATTCCCTAAATTACTACCTGTTCAATACCCAGTAAAGATCTATCAACCCAACTTGTTATTAGCGGGTTAAACAACCTTAATCCTACAACCAAGCACTCTAAGGTTACCAAGTACTTGTTCGTAAGCACTAACCGAGCGTACCTTATTGATTAAGTCAAGTACACCCCTTCCAGTTAACCACCTCACTTTGTCATCTTTAAATACGCCAGGGAATACTTCAAACAACATCATTCGCATCTGTCAAGTCTTGTGTGACTTGTTATATCAATACCCTCAATTTCAATAAATAATGTCTACTATTGTAGCCGGTGTCGCTTCATACATCGCCAACAACAAGCAGTCTTCGAAAGAAAAGTCAAGAGACAGAATGGACAAGTTCCGAACATGCTCCCAAGACGTACTCGATCGCCGTGAACGCAAGAAGTACTCAGCATATGGAGCCAGGTCTACCACTCAATCAACTACCCATCTGCACCACACCTCCATAAACATGCCCAAGAAGTTTTCTTCGGAAAAAAGCAGCAAATCAATGGTGATTCTTCCTCGTAGCAACAACATCTTCGTAGCGAGCAAACCTCCAGTTGTTGAACCAACGAAGCAAGTGCAGCAGATGACAACCAAGTCGATGTCGCCGAGAAAGGTGTCTACATCAGCACAAGTACCTAATCCAGCTGTAGAACCTGTTACTAAACCAAAACCTTCGAAGAAGCTTAGCGAAAGGAAACAGAAGTTGATTAAGATGTTGAACGAGTTTAAAACAGCTTTGTTAGAGGATTCCGACGAAGAAACGGAAGAAGTTATTGAATCAGTATTGGTTGGAAAGCTTACCAATAGTGAAGGTGTAGAGAGAAATGCTAAGGCCAGAAGCCAATGTACTCGTCAAAGCACGACCGATTGTTTTTCGCACAAACCTAAAGGAAGAATTCCTCAACCGGTTTATCGTTCTAAGGCTACATCCAAAGTACAGAACAATCAATTTAAATCAACCCCTTCAACGTGGACCAAAAACTTAGCTCCATTAATCCAAGCTCAGAATAACACCGAAAATCAAGTCTGGGGCGGCACCAGCACTATCAACATGTCATCAATATCCGACAGTGATTACAAGACTGAACCTTCCATTTCAACGTTCACATCATCTACTACTGTGCAAGTGCACAACAAAGAGCAACGAAAGATGTACCGTTCAGAATTAAGCATCAACCTTGTGTCAGTCAACCAAACCTTCAATGATACATCTTTAATTTCAGAAGAACCGCGCACTGCTGAAGATACCACGTTTGATTTCAATGAAGACGTAATGATGTATGAGTATGAACAAGAAGCTTTCCGTGAATTAATTCAGAATACTCGCCTCTACGACGTTGACAACGACTACGACGAAGAAATTATGAAGATGGGAATTTTACACCAATACGAAAATGCTGCTTTCGAAAAAATGTCTAGTGAACTCGATATTATTTCTAAGTCATTAACCGATTCAGCAAACGTGATTCGACGATTATCTCTCAAGAAGTAAGCTATATTTTATCCTATTATATGTCTATTGTATCTACTTGCTTTTATTGTCATATTGACTATTTTGTGATGCATGAATCTTAATAAATATATAATTTAAATTAACTCACTTTTTGCTGTTTGGTGAATCTCCACCTGCGAATTCCCTTTGGATCCTTTTGTTGATGCAGAATCGGAGGCATACATTTTTGGTTTTACTCTCTCTTGTACAGTCGTTTTGTTTGATGGTCCTAAGCAAATAAAATAATAACACCTTTTCTCCAATAAAAACTGACAATTACCTTTAAATAATGTACTCTCCAATCTTATAACATCCATCTTCAATGTTTCCTTTGCAATTGGTTCCGAAATTGCAAGCCACTCCTTATACTTAGACTCTTCATATTGCTTCAATGACTTGGCAAGTTTCACATAAATATTAAAAGCTTCCACTTTGAGTATCGACGACTTCAGTTCATCAACAAAGCGAAACTTCAGGATCGGTTTCTTCACAGCGGCAAACATTTGTTGCACCCAGAAAATTCCTCCGCCATGTTTCTGATGATTACGACACAGAATGGGATTGCGCTTATTCCGTAAAAACAAATTCTCCATAGTAGCTAATTCTTTAATAAACTGATCCATGACAATCTCAAACTTGGACATTAATTGTTCGTAGATTATTTTACGTGTTCGAAGGTGTTTGAACTTTAGAAGCTTCTCTAACGCGCTTTCAGCTGATCGCAATACTTTGAAGCTTTGATCAATAAAAACTGTAGCTATCCGTTCAAGACTTTTCACTTCCTTGCCGAATTCCGTCATAATTTGTTGCCAATTTTCTTTAAATGATTCTTTGAAAATATCAAAGTCAGCTACTTCAATTGGGTATACCAATGATTCCAATTTTCGCACAACGTCATCGATTTTCTGTGGATCAGTCATAATTGACTTCAATTCAGCTCCAAAAATATTGGAAAATTGATCAATTATCTATTACAACAAAAGAATTATTAGAGTACGCTAAGAATAATAAAATATCTCAGATCTTACATCAGCAATATTTTCAATATCTTTACAAACTAGTATAATATAATCCGATTCTCCAAACAACTTTTTCTTGTCGAATTCCCATCGATTGGTTTTCCCAGACATTTCAATTCGCTCTCGAGTATCCATGTAGGATTCTTTCCAGGTTCTAAGCATCTCGCGGGTTTCTTGGGCAATTTTGGTAATCTCTTTAATGGGCTTCCGAAACAAAGTACTATTGTCTAACGCAGCTTTGCTTTTCTCACACAGCACGTACGAAACTCGCTCTAATACAGGGACCATTGTTTCATCAATGCAGTAATGCCGCGACAATACCCACATCAGATGAAGACCATCGTAAAGTTGAGGAATGGCATCTTTTGTTTTTATAAAATCTTCACAGTAGGTCATCGTCTTTTAAAAGAAATCATATGATTGGTGTATCACAAAAATAAAATAAGAACCTACCTTAAAGTGTCGCAAGATTGTGAATAGAAATTTGACGTTATCACGCGCAAGCGAGTACGCCTTTCGTAGATCTTCATAAAAGTTCTGAAACCCAGCGATAATCGGCGAATTAGCTTTTTCCAAAATATTAGTTATTCGTTGAAATGCCTGTTTCTTCAAAGGCTCAAACAAGACACTAAGGGCTGCTTCACGCTCCCGCCAATAATCATATTCTGCAATCGGACCATTTCCATTAGGTTGCTTAGAGTTGTAAGTTTCAATCGTTCGCATTATCTGCTTCTCCCAGTGATAGATAACACCTTCTAAAGCGCCAACCAGCTTCTGGTCTTTGATAATATTATTGTCACTACGAGTGAATATGTCCGGGAATTGAGCAACTGATACTGAACTATCTTCTTCAATATGCTCCAAGGTCCAACGAATGTTCTCAACTAAAGATTGATAGTCTTTCAAAAGTTCTTCCTTCATCTGAATCTGTTCCTCTAAATCAACCTGCGTATCTTCAACGTTTTGAGCCATTGTGATCGTTGATGCGGGTTTGGTGCCACTAACGACTGAAACAGTACACATACTGGCAGCTGTGCTTTGTCGTGCTTTGCTGCTTGATTCCATTATAACAACCGAACGCGTAGGTACTCCTATTGGTATAGTCGCACCACTATTCAAACTTAGGCTGCTGGTGGTGCCTTGAAGTCGCATGCGAGATTTAGAAGTACCGGACTTGGAACGACGACGGTCAAGCGATGGTAAATGATTAATTAAGCTCCACTGTGCCTGATAACAATTGCAAAAATAATTATTGCATATGATTTAAATCCTTATTGATATTTGCATACTTCTTGCATGTGAAGTAATAAACCTTGGAGGTATTTCCCACTACAAGATCCAACTACAAAGTAGCTGGACATTTCTGCATCAGCATCTTCTTTAATATCAAAGTTGGGAATGCCCTGTTCACCCAATCTCAAGACGTAGACATACTTCCGCTCATAAAATGCTTTCTCTTCAACCATGTGACCAATCGCTCCAAATAAATTATAATCTGGTTCTTTCTCTTGAATAATTTTCTGAAAGTAAATTGTTAACAATAGGTTAATATTATTAGCGAAGTCCAATTAAAAGGAAGCTTACTTTTATGGGAACATATTCATACAACTCTGCGGGTGGTTCTTCACTAGATTCACCAACTATTCCTTCTGTAGTTTTAAGCAAATCTGCTTTTTTATTCTTTCCTTTCTTTCCCTTCTTGTCTTTTTTATCTTTCTTTTTTTTAACTTCTTGTTCCTCTACGACTTGTTCTCCCTCAACCTCATTCTCTACCAATTCTTCTTCGATTTCGGTATCTTCTATATTGGGAGATACCGATGACCTAGTGCTTATAAGAGCAACAGTTCCAGATAATGATGATGCATCCTCAGCTGCGCAAGATTCCGCTCTCCAATTTATTGTATCTTCTTCTTCGTGCTCTCCAATATTCGTTTCTGGGTCTACATCTAACCCGATTTCACTTGCAAAAGTAATTGCTTTCTTCTTCTTGGATTTTTTCTTCTTTTCTGCTTGATTAACAGTGGATGATATCTTTTTTGTCTTTTTTGTTATTTCTGGTGGTTCTTCTTCGGGTTGTTCAATCAACCGCCGTTCCATTATTTCCACCTCAACATCGACTAGCCTTTCAAATGTGGTTTTGTAGATGTACAGAAGACGGCGCCTTGCGTCTCTGTTCTGGATTTCATCATCAAGCAGAGAGTTGATTTGGTCTTCAAGTTCACCATCGTTGGCTTCGAGCATCCGGTCGAAATAATGGCCGGACTCTAATCCGCAGTATTCCGTCACTCTTTCCTTTATCCATTCTAATCGGTAGTCAGTCATTTAAAGATGATTTGATGGAAAAGTAACATGCGTTGTACGCAAAACGATCTAGTCAATATTTTTTGGAAATTATAAATAGGGATTGATGATTAGATCACTAAGGTAAACTCAATTTTGTTTTGTTGCCAAGGTAAATAATTTAGGGTGCTAGATTCCTCAACCCTTTAAAATATGGGTTGAGTTGTAGATGAGGGTAGAGAAATAAGTTTGCTGCGTTGATTTTGTTTTCGTGGTTTTAAATTACAACTGGGTTATTCGCGTACATTGATTGTTAAAATAAGGTAAATGCTAAAATTTGCAAAAAATTGATAATTAGCTGTTCTTGTTGGTCGTTTAAATATTCAACGTGAGCTGCTGGTACTTACATCTATATTGAAAGTACCAAACTACAATGACTACAATGTGCACATTTGCGTAGATCTCTAAGATGAGAAAGCAACAGTTCAAAACATAGACAAAAGATTCAAAAATAACGTTTTCAAAAATTAGACTACAAGTTTAAAAAACCTACAAAATCAGTTATAATTAAGGGCATTTTCAATATTAAATATAGATTTTTTAAAAATTTTATTAAAGCAATTATATTATTATTATATTTCTATCGCGATGTCTTGTTTTTAAATGCTGATGATTTGCAAATTTCGTAGGGCTTGGTAAGATTTGCTTGCTGGAGGTCAGCTGTGCAGTATGAAGTTGTCTTGTCTAGCTGTCAACCGTCATCGGCGTCAGCGGCTTAGCCAGGCAGCAACTTGATAAGCGACAAAACCGTGCCGAACAAATAATCGGTAGGTTGAGTAACGTATAAACAAGTCGGTATAGTTGGCGTAGTTCAATCACCAGTCTGGAACATGGCCGATTCGATGGAACCACCCCCTTTGTTCGAAAACATCGACATCAAAAACCGCGATGACGACGATGACGACCTGTTTGCGTCAGCGGTGCAGGTGAGTTCAGATCAACTCTATATCTGTCTACCCTAATATCCCATGAGAATTACATGTAAACACCACCAATTATTGTTTCCACACTCTCACGTGAACTAATTAGCTAATTTGGAATGTATTGTAATTCAATACTATCGTCCCGCATTTGACGTTCAATGGCTAGTTCCAAAAGTCTGCACTGGAATTAAATTAGTTTATGAAATCAGTCAGTAGTAATCATTGCAATTGATAATGTTGTTTGTTTGCCAACTCAGCATATATGTATACTTGTTAATTATTTGCAGTCACTACCTCCAGTCAAAAGTGAAATACATTTGGAGAGAGCCAATCATCAAGATTTGCTGAATGGTGACTCTGATCTGCATGAAGATATGGGAAAGGTTCACGTGAATGATCAAGCAGAAATGGAAACAGTTCCAATAAATATCCATTCTGTATCAACACCAACTCTGGAAGAGGTTTGTTTCATATCGCCATAATAATAAATGCTTGGGTAAGTAACTATATTTCTTTAGGTGGAAGCAGAAGGTGGTGATCAATTCATAGAAATTACCATTACTGAACCACAGAAAGTTGGTGATGGAATGGGCGCATATATGGCGTATCGAATTTCAACCAAAACCAACATGACCTTTTTCAAACGACGCGAATTTGCAGTAATGCGGCGCTTCAGTGACTTCTTAGGGTTGCATGATAAGCTCACTGAAAAGTATTTGAAAGTTGGTCGGATTATTCCTCCTGCGCCAGAAAAAAGTGTCATAGGAAACGCTAAAATTAAGATGGGCCAAGCAGAGCAAGCAGCTAATGGTAATGAGTTTATCGAACGTCGACGGTCGTCATTGGAGCGTTATTTACGAAGAACATGTCAACATCCTGTGTTGTTGGTCGATCCAGATTTTAGGGAGTTCCTTGAATCGGATGCGGAATTGCCCAAGGCAACGAGCACATCCGCTTTGAGCGGTGCTGGTGTGATGCGTTTTATCAATAAAGTTGGTGAAACTGTTAATAAAATTACATATAAAATGGATGAAACTGATCCAGTAAGTATGGATCAAATTGAGTCTGTACTTAACGTTTGTGTTTTGAATTAGCATACATCAGCTACTAATTAGGTTTTATACTTTCTAGTGGTTTGAAGATAAACTCGCTCATGTAGAAGCCCTGGAAACGCAGCTAAAAAAATTGCACACAAATGTGGAAGCCATGGTCTCGTATCGTAGGGAATTAGCTAATCTCACAAATGGCGTAGCTAGATCCGCAGCCCTGTTGAGCGCCTGTGAAGATCACAATTCGCTCTCCCGTGCTCTATCACAACTTGCCGATACTGAGGAAAAAGTAGAGGCTTTGCACATAGAGCAAGCCAATACTGACTTTTTTATTTTATGTGAGATGCTCAAGGATTATCTCGGATTGCTTGGAGCAGTAAGAGATGCATTCCATGAGCGCACTAAGTTGTTCCAACTCTGGCAGCATTCGCAGCAAATGCTTACACGAAAGCGTGAAGCTAAAACAAAGTTGGAACTTCAGGGGCGTAGTGATAAGTTGGACCAAGCTGGCGTGGAAGTCATCGAGTGGGAAGCGAAGGTTGAGCGTGGGCAGGAAGCATTCGATCGCATTTCGAAGATGATCAAGTCGGAAATGGAGCGTTTCGAGAAGTGCCGCATTCAGGACTTTAAAGTCACGTTTATTAAATATTTGGAAAATCATATGGGACACCAAGCTCAGTTGGTGAAATATTGGGATGCATTTTTACCGGAAGCCAAAGCTATTGCTTGACTAGACGACTTGGAACGCGAATAGCAGGGTCGACATTCCAACTTCAGGTTTCCACAGTTCTCAAACTAATGCTGAGGAATTCATCCCAGCTAAACATATAAAACAAAAACTAGCTGATACAAGTTGCGGAAAAATCAAATAATGTGGTGGCGAAACAACTATAAAGATTGCGGGCAGACAGCCACAAAAAATTACAAAATATGTGAAGCATGTGCAATCACCGACAATATTTATCGTCGCTAAATGTTTGCTCTAGGAGACGATAATGAGAACTTGAATATGGAAAACTTTCTATCGTGCTTTACAGCGCGACCAAATTTCTCTATCTAGTTTTTAAGTACAACTAATTAATTGAATTGATTACTATTATTACATGGCTCAATCCATTTTGCAGAGTTTATTGTATTTTTTACGTGTGTTTCTCTTTTGTTTGTAACGCTTCGGTTCTGGCGTTGATTCGTTTATATCTGTTCTTTTCGCCAACTAGTTTTTCCTGCACACATGAACGAAAATGTGATACGCATTCATTAAATTGTTGATTTCTAATGATTAAATGTAGAAGTTTTGAGTTGCATGTCATCTTATTTCATGTGAAACACAGAAAGTGGATTATTCGCAGCAAACATGTATATATCATGCTTTTGTTCATCAAATCAAAGATGATATGCAACATATATCATTGTATTAAATTTGAAGATAACAAAAAATATAAATATCTAATTAAGATTAAGGGTAGCTCCTAGGTGCATGCGTTGCAAATATGTCTATAGATATGTACTGTGCTTCTCTTGGAACTATTAAAATCGTATTTATACAATGAAAAAGTTGTTTTACTTTTCAGCCTAGTTGAAAGTAACAAAATTATTTTCAGCAAAAACATTTGGATACTACCGCATCCCGTGGCTCTGCGTGTCCATTCCTTAAAAAAACTTTACGAGGTTTGAATTTTAAATTTCGAATTTTCGTGCCCGATTGAAATTATTTTTAAACGCTTTTATTTATCTTGCAATGTTGATTGCAATGTATGTTTGGTCGCGCGGAGTTTTACAACTCAATCTTAAAGCAGATATCTTCAACCGGTTGAACTGAAATTTTGTATACACGTTTAGTTTAGATGGCGAAATTTCCAAGATGGAGGACTAATTAGTTTTGATGCAATTCCTACAATATGGGTAAATATGTTTATGGGATGTTTTTAGTAAACAGGTCATAAAAATCAAAACGTAAATTGTGCACAATGTAATTTTCCAATCAGAAACTTAAATAAATTATATTTATTTGCTTTGTTGATTGCTATCGATTCATCGCCTGCATTGCAAATCAAATTTAGTTCACGCCTTGGCTGTCTTTCAATGGAGAATGTATGAAAATGCTAAGGACGCCGCTAGGAAATCAGATCAACAATTGTATTTTTATCTCCTGTAATTAGAACACAACAATGACACTACGCCGTGGCCGTTTGTGATGCGCATTTCGCAAAAATTAACCTCGGCACACGTTTAAGTAGTTTCAAGAAAGCTCACCCCCTCTACACAAACTGCGCAAAATAGTTCGCATGGTGTGGCACGCCATTAAAATGTTTCTCTCAATTTCCGTACACAAAGCAATTGATTCAGTATCGATTTGATTTGTTTGAAGGCATCGCCTATTGCGTATCCGTGTGATCTCCGTTGTAGTTCCCAACACAGCCGTAGCCATGCCTTTGAATTGTATGTTGCAGATTTGTAAAGTTACCCGAGCCAGTAAACTCTTCCAGCGTAACTACTACTTGCCGTTAATGAGACCGCTTTCACCAAAAGATGCCCTTAGAAGACATATCCTTACTGGCACCAATGTACTCGGAAAGAAAATGGATCACTACATACCAGTTCTAGAAGAAGTCAAGGAACGCCAACAGAGAAGGAAGATCATGGTGAAAGGACTTGGTAAAAAACGCCAAAGGAAGAAGTCCAGTATGAAGTACGTTTCCCCGTTTTTCGATGAGTACATGGATGGTCATCCTGAAGTGGAGAACATCGTCATAAGGAAACCCAAAGGCCGTGGACAATGGTACACTTATTATATTCCTGATAAGGATTGTACCATTATTTTTGACTATCAATTTGAAAAAGCCATTCGTGATAAAGATATCGTTGACGTCATTGTTGCCCAGAGAAGTGAGAAGATTATCGTCAAACTTGCAACAGGAAGAAAAGTGGCCATTCCAATTGCACCTTGGGATGAACATGGAGCTCTGTACAGAGGCGAAGGTTGGACTAAAAAGGAGATTGAAGAGTATCACCATCATGGTCGCGAAACAATGGGCTTGGCAAGAATATTTGAAGCGAGGGAAGCCGGCGTTGAAGAATGGGAAATTGCCCTCATGAAAATGGCCAGCAAACGGAAGGTCAAACATCGTGCAGAACACAAACCGGAGTTTAAGGAAATTCTTAATGAAGTTGCTGAAAATATGGACTGGGAAAAATTCGAGGAGGAAGCAAAAGAAATAGTCGCGGAGGCGAATGAACCCGTTGAAGATGAACCAATTCCAATGAAAGTGTACGACATGGAAATGACCAAACATGTCAATGAGAAACTCAAGGAGGGTGGTGAAGAAACTTTGACAATGCTTCCATTTCTCGAAGATATCCCAGAAATTACGCGCTTTATGCAAGATGGTGAATTTACCGATTTGGCTGAAGTATCAGGAGCAATGATCTCTTTGCCCATAACCGGTAAAGAGGTCTTCGTTGCTGGACAAATGGTACAAGCTGATGATGGCGAATACTTCATGCCCGGTCAAACAATCGAAGACGAAGAAAACGAAACCTCCGAATTTAAGCCTGGTATAACCTGTATGATGGACGGCGAACCCCAATTGATTCAAGGTCTAATTATGGGAGATGACCCAAGACATCCAATGTTCTTACCCGGCGAATCAACCATAACCGAGTCAGGAGAACTGCAATTCACTGAAACCGATGACGATCGTCCTTATAATCCATGGGATGAACCAGAACCTGAGCCCGAACCGGAAGCCGAAGAAGCGGAATTGGAAGAGGAACAAAACAGCGAAGAAGAAGCAGAGGAAATGAAACCTCCTCCACCACCACCCCCAAAGAAAGAGTTTATTTATGTACGACCCAAGAGGTTACAGTTGAATATTGACTGGGGCGTTAAGAGAAGAGAGAAAGCCCCCAAAAAACCTGTCATTTCTCTGGATAAAGAAAAAGCCGTCGCCAATATAAAGAGTAGGCCAATTTCAGAGATTGAAGCTGTTGTTTTTGACATGACCTTACCGACATTTGAAAAGGCAATTCCTGAACAAAGGAAGGAGCGCATTGAAAAGCGCACTGATAAGAATAGCAAAGAAGAGTATGCTATTGATAAGAAAAAGAGAGAAATTAAGGAGAAGTTTAAGAAGGCATTGGCGGAATTGCCAGTGGCAGAGGAATATATACCAGGTGAACCCGTACGCAAGAGTGAAAGATTAAACGAGATTGAACAACAGGTTAAAGAAGGCAGTTATCTTACTGACTATAAGAAATTCTTGGTCCCGCTTGATAAACCCGAGAGACTAGATTGGAGGCACGCGGAAGGAAGTGGCGATATTTTAGGAAAGTCGGTTGGACTCTTGAGACACAAGGTGTGGCAGAGGGCTGCTACCATCAGACGATATTAATCCATTGCCTATTTTTCAATACAACACTTATGATAAATATTTAATGTATTATATTCAATTGTTAAAATAAATAAACGAAAAATTAAGTATATAGAGTAATGAGTCGTTACGAAAATTACATCACAAGTTGCCTGCTTTAAGATCACTAATTCCGATTATATAATATACTTACGTTCGTTAGATAAAAGAGAAAAATTTTTTTCACCTTGCAAAGTCAAAGTCATAGATATAAAACCTTATAGGTCAAATAAAATATGCCATTTTTTCTACGCCTCCAATAACCTCAAAATCTAGCTTCTACTTGCTAACTCCCCACCAAACCCCTCGTTTAGGACCACTGTCCAATGCATAAAACTTTACTAATCAGTACGATTCTAGTAATCACCTCAGCAAGACACATTCGCAAGATGGCGACCGCACCAATAACACCTAAGGCTATCCTTGTTCCAGGAAGAAGGCGCAAGGTGTATACCACCTTGTCCAAGCCTCCAATGGAAGTAGGTCATCGAATGAAGCACAAAGAAGCCGAATACAGAAACGCTCTGGATCTGCACGAAGGCCTAGGCGGACACACCGACTATGATCTGTCTATTCCCACTTTCGAAAAAGAGACCCTCGAACAGGAAAAAGAAAGGTTGAGTAAAATCAAATCCGGACGCTCAGACAAAGATTGGGAGTTGGAGAAGAAGAAGATGGAAATCAAAAAGCTTGCAAAGGAATTGACTACGGAGAAGCCTAGTACGAAGTACGAACCTTTGGAACCAGTCAAAAAAACTGATAAGTTGCAGACCATGGAGAACAACATCAAGAACGGCAAGTTCTTTGACATTGACCACAAGAGGTTTCTGAAGAACCATGGGTCCCGTTCGAGTTTAAGGTATGGAGACAAGTTTGATATGACAAGTACTGTGGTGACGGTGGGAACCGCTGGTCGTTCGTACTGGAAGCCATTAGATTTACCGCTTAAGAACTAAGATAATTGTATTATTGTTTCTACATTATTGTAAATTTATTTTAATAGATGCAAGTTGAATAAAGATTGTGTTAATACGTAACCTAACGTTGATTACATAGTGATTAAATTCCGTGCTATAATTGTCTCAAGTTAAGAATGTGGGGAATGCCTCGTGTCCTAAATGCTAAGGACAATGCGTCCTGCTGAACCTATCTCAAATTAAACATTTTGGCTCGGCGAATAAAATATGTGCCATTGAAACGCTCCTAATGAATTCAAATCAAACTAGATTCCAAACACTGATTTTTTGGATTGTATCGGGAGCACACGATTGGCACGGCGTGAATAATTCCACAGTTTGACGATTTATTAGTTTTTCGAATAGAACCAAGGGCAACCTGCGGCTGGCGCGTGTTGCAGTTTGACAACATTAATAGCACTTCGGTTGAATTACGCCGCTTGCTATGACTTCCTATTGACCGTCAACTCCCACCCGATGCAAACAAACAAATTCGATTCTATTTACAACAATTGCGCAGCTTAATTACACTTAGCCTTTCGCGTCGCCGACGCATGAGCTACAAAAATATCGCTCGTGATCAATTATTGCCTACAAACTGTGATTTTGCCTCAAAAACTTACTAAAACGCCTCTAAAATGCCGATCAACTTTATGCTACAGATATGTAAAGTGACGAGGGCAAGTAAACTATTTCAAAGAAACTTCTACCTACCACTCTTGAGGCCTCTTTCGCCAAAGGATGCACAAAGAAGACACATTATTACTGGTACCAACATTCTGGGACAGAAAATTGAGCATTATATCCCCGTTTTGGAAGAGTACAGAGAGAGAGTACAGCGAAGAAAGCACCATGTGAAAGGTGCAGGTAAGAAACGCCAAAGGCGGAAAACAAATATGACATACGTGGCTCCATTCTTTGACGAAAACATGGAAAACCATTCCATGTTAGAGCAGTACATCAAGAGCAAGAAGAAGGGCAAAGGTCAATGGTACACTTATTTTGTACCTGATAAGAATCTGACCATTGTGTTAGATTATCAATTTGAAAGAGCTATCCGTGATAAGGACATTATTGATGTTATCATTGCTCAAAGAAGTCAGAAGATTGTCGTGGTGCTTAAAAATGGTAAGAGGGTTACGATGCCAATTGCTCCGTGGGATGAACGTGGCGCATTGTACAGAGGTGAAGGATGGACTAAGAAAGATATTGAGGAAACGCACCATCACGGTAGGGAAACCATGGGATTGGCCAGGTTGTTTGAAGCCAGAGAGGCAGGTGTCGAAGAATGGGAGCTGGAACTAATGAGGATGGCTTCCAAAAGGAAGGTCAAACATAAGGCTGAGCATAAACCAGAATTCAAAGAAATTCTTAATGTTGCTAGTGAAAATATGGATTGGGAGAAGTTTGAAGAAGAAGCAAAGGAGATTGTTGCTGAAGCTAATGAACCAGTTGAGGATGAACCCATCCCTATGGCAATTGATAACATGGAAAAGACAAAGAATGTTAATGAAAAGCTCAAAAATGCAGGAGAGGATGTTCTTACTATGTTGCCTGAAATCACCGATATTAAGGAAATCTTGCAGTTTATGCAAGATGGTGAGTTTACCGATATTGCCGACGTATCTGGCGTTGAACTATCACTTCCCTTGAGTGCCAAGGATGTCTTTGTTCCTGGTCAGATGGTCACTGGAGAAGAAGGCGAAATTTTCATGCCTGGCCAAACTGTTGATAAATTAGATGAAAATGGTGAATTCGAATCATCGGAATTTACTCCTGGTATCACCGTTCTTATGGATGGTGAACCAACTTTATTGCCCGGTTTGGTAATGGGCGATGATCCATCCAAACCCATGTTCTTGCCAGGTGATTCTACTATCACTGAATCAGGTGAACTGCAATTTACTGAAACAGAAGATGATCGCCCAAGAGAAGAGACGCCTCCACCACCAGAAGAGGAAATTGAGGAGGAAGAGTTGGTGGAAGAGCAAAATACTGAAGATGAAGCCGAGGAAGAAAGACCTCCATCACCTGAGTATATTTTTAAGCCACGCAAGAAGCATATAAAAGCAGCAAGGAAACCACCGACCTCTTTAGACCAAGCTGTTCTTGGTGAAGGTAGGCAGATTACTGAAATTGAAGCAGTTGTTTACGATATGACTATACCAACATTTGAAAAAGATCTATTAGAACAACAAAAAGACTGGGTGGAAAAACTCACAGAGAAAAAAGCAAAAGAAGAGTATAATTTACAAAAGAAAACCAAAGCAATGCGTGAGAAAGCCAAGAAAATGCTTGAAAGTTTGCCACAAACCGCAGAATATGTTCCGCTAGAACCTGTAGAAAAAAGCATGGAACTGCAAGAATTGGAAAAAGACATCAAGTCTGGTAACTTCTTCGAGATTGATCACAGGCAATTCCTTGTAATGGAAAAAGTGCCGCGCCCCAATTGGCGCGAAGGGTATGATTACTCAAGCACGTTTGACTCGGTGGGGATATCACGACAGAAGGTATGGCGAAAGGTCTACCGAAAATAATTGCGCAGTTCTAATTAAAACAATTCAGCCGATAGCCGTCAATTAGTTGCAACATTATACGCGTTACCGAACACATCTCACGCCAAAGTCAGGCGCGCAAACTCGTCGCGCCCGCCAAGTCGAAATCGAATAAGTCGCATTCCGTGTCGCCTATTGCGATTGCACAACTGATCCAGTAGTTAGGATGCCGGTCAACGTGAAGATCTCCTTGTGGACCATCTCGCAAGCAAGCAAGCTCTTCCAGCGAAACTATTACCTACCGTTACTGCGACCACTTAGTCCTAAAGACGCTGCCCGACGCAAGAGTATTACTGGGCAGAATGTCCTCGGTGCACGTATTGAGCATTACATCCCAGTGCTGCAGAAATATGAAGAAAAGATGCGCGATAAACGGCAACGACAAGGTGCACCCATCATTAAGAAGCGAGTCAAGCGCAAGGAAAATGAGCGCTACGTAGCACCATTCTTTGATGAGAACATGGAGGGACATTCTCGCTTGGAAATATTGCTATCCCGGAAAGGAGCGGACAAAAAACATTTCTACATCTATGAGGTTCTAGATAAAAAGTGCATCTTGGTTATTAACACCCAAATGGAGAAGGCTATCAAAGATAAAGATATTGTCGACATAATAATGGCACAAAGAAGTGAAAAAATCGTTGTGAAACTAAACGATGGTAATAAAGTAACACTGCCCTTAGCTAAATTTGACGAAGAAGGTGTGCTCTATAGAGGTAGTGGATACACAAAGTCGGTCGTTGAAGAACAACACCATCACGGCAAAGGCACCTTCTTTATGGCAAGGTTATTTGAGGCAAAAGAAGCTGGTGTAGAGGAATGGGAACTGGAGATGATGCGAATGGCATCTAAGAGAAAGAAGAAGATCAAAGGAGAGGAATCTCGTGACTTTAAACTGGTGATGCAGGCTGCTGCTGAAAATGTTGACTGGGATCAGTTTGAGGAGGATTCCAAGCAGATCCTAGAAAATGCCGATGAGCTAGTCGATGACGAGAACATTCCCATGGCCGTTGACAGTATGGAGAAGACCAAACATGTTATTGAGAAACTTAAAGAAGGCGGGGAGGATGTTCTTGATCAACTGCCACTTATTCGCGAAATCCCTGAGGTTATGAAAGAGATTGAAAATGGAATGCTGTCTGAACTTGAGAATGTATCAGGTCTCGAAGTCTTAATTAGTGGAGGTCGCGTTGTTTTTGTTCCAGGTCAAATGGTCAAAGGCGACACAAATGAGGTATTTGTCCCAGGTCAAACTATTGAATTGGAAGATGGAACGTGCGAGTACACGCCAGGTGTAACTGTGAGAGATGAAAATGATGATATTATTTTGATGCCTGGTTTGATCTTTGGTGAACCAGAACAAGAGCCTACTTTCTTACCCGGAGAATCAACCATTACTGAAGAAGGTCAGCTACAATTTGAAGCAATGGAAGATGATCGTACATTTAAAGAACCAAGTCCAGAACCTACACCACCTCCTAGATCTCCTACACCTCCTCCGCCACCACCACCTAAAGAAAAGTCTAAAACACCCGAATTATACACTAAGGCTCTTCCAAGAAAACTGGATCCAATGGAAGCATATGAATTAAGAAAGAAGAAAGCAGAAGAAGAGGAAAGAAAACGACGAATGGAACGTAGTGAAATGAAAGCACTAAAAGATGAAGCTGAAATTGATAAAATACGAAGCAGAATTCGCCAAAAACTCAATAATTTTAAAATAGAAAAAGCACCAGTGTACATCCCTTTAGAACCAGTTCTAAAAAGCAAGAAATTAGAAGAATTGGAAAGAAGTGTAGATGATGGTTCCTTTGAAGATTTCACTACCAAAATGATTTTGGAAAAAGTCCGAGAAGAATCTCGTAGAGCCCGCGCTGAATTACTATTAGACAACGTCGAACCGGAGGAATTTGGTTCTAATCACGATCAGATTGGGCGCTATCCTAACAAAAAACTACCACGCGACTAGTTATTGCTTTTCAGACCTAACCTAACCTAGCATGTAACCCCAAAGAAGTTAATTAATCCATCAGTCCAATTCAGTACCTATTTCTTTGCTTACGATGTTTAGGATTTGGAGGCAGGTACCGGCGTCTGGAATTCAGCTTGACTCGAGATGGAAATCGGATCGGTCGTTGTCCCGCACTGCGGCGCATAAAAGCGTCGCGACGCTGCACGCCGCCTTCAGTACGCATCCGAGCCGCATTGCCGAACGAGAGAGCTTTTCGCTTGCTTGCCTGATTTCGAATATCATGTTGACTGCTTGCGTGCGCGAGTTTTAGTGCCCGGCTAAAAATACAGCAAATGAACTTTCGTCACTTGTTGAAATTATTATCAAATTGTAAATTTATTCGCATAGTTTGTTATCTAGAGTTTACTTTAAACACATCCTTGCATACTGTAATCGAATTGAATTGTATCGATTAAATTGTATGTTATTGCGTATGGAAGACGTTGTGAACATTTCAAACTAAAGCTGCTGCAGTTTATAAAGATATAAAACTAAAAGACAATCATTTCCCGCTATCAAGATGATTATGAACTATGTTTTATCGTTTTGTAAGATCACCGCTGCCAGTCGCATTTTTTCACGTAATTTTTATTTACCTCTGCTGAAACCCATCACTCCCAAAGATGCACTACGCACGTTCAAGATCACCGGCAAGTGGCTGCTTGGATCCAAGATCCAGCACTACATCCCGGTGCTCTACAATCACAAGAAGAAACGATCGAAACGAATTAAGAATTTCGGTAAATTAGACCATAAATACGATGACAGTTTCACGTATATGGCGCCGATTTTCGACGACGATAACGAAAATCATCGCCGCTTAAAGGGCATTATAGAAGCCAAATGTCCAGCCGAACCGAACAATAATTTCTTCATTTACACCGTCGATGATAGGATGACAAATGTAGTGTTTCCGGGTAAATTTGAACTGGCTATCCAAGATGGTGATATTATTGACATTTTGATCTCGCAAAGCGATGACAAGGTTTTGGTCAAATTAAAAGACTTTAAAAAGATTCCTCTGCAATTGCAATACTACGACAAGGATGACCTAAATTGCATATTGAGAAAGGGTGAAGGAGCCACTACAATTGAAGAAGAAAAATTCCATCATCACGGTAAGATGACGATGAAATTAGCGAAAATATTCGAAGCTAAGGAAATGGCGGAAGAATGGGAACAAGAAATGATCAAAATTGTAGCAAAGAAGAAGAAACAAAAAGGTGAGGGCACGAAAGAATGGCAAGATATGGTTTCACAGACAATTGAAAACATTAATTGGCAACAATTTGAAGTGGAAGCTAAGAAAGTAATTGATCAAATTTGGGAACCAGCACACGAGGAGCATATAGGAATGGTGGTTGAAGATCTAGAAAAAACTAGAAATGTTCCAGAATTCTTCAACAAAGCGGGCAATGACCTTTTAAACTATTTACCAACTTTAACTGAAATTCCTGACGTTGTGAAAAATATGGCTACTGCAGTCTACGAAGAATTAGAAGATGATACTGGCAACCATCGCATATGTGGCGTAAGAGTCATTCTGAGCAATGGCAAAGAATGTTTCATTATTGGCCAAATGGTAAAGACTGACGAGGGAGATGTTTTTATCCCTGGACAAACTATTGAAAATGAATTTGGATTATCCTATGCTCCTGGAATGACTGTACTACTAGATGGAAAACCACAATTAATCAAAGGTTTAATTATGGGTGAATCAAATCCAGAAAATGGCAACGAGCAAAAACCTATGTTCCTTCCAACAGAGTCCTCGATTACTAACGACGGGGCGTTGACATTTTGTAGGAATCCGGAAGAGTTATCTAAAGCACAACCGCACAAGATTTTCGTAAAAAAGAACAAGAAGAAGAAAAAGAAACCGAATGATGCCAACGAGCTAAATGGAGAGCACATTGTTGCTGAGCAAATAGAAGAGGAAAAACAACGCTTGCAAACTGAACAGGAATTAATGTTGCTCAAAGAAGTGGAAAGTTTCCAAGTCGTTGTAAATGACTTAGACGTGATTGCAGAAGACGAAGAGCCAACTCAGGAACAAATAGACCAAAATGAAGATGATCATTTAGCGTACGATGTAATTCCTGTGATTGAACCTATAATCACAGTAGAATCTCTAAATGAAGGTGGGAAAACTCAATCAGAAGAAGATTTGGATGAGTTTATCAAATTAGAGAGACTGGCCGAACTGCAAGAATTACAACAGTTGGAATTTGAAGAGTCCAAGGTGCAGGAAATTGAAGAGACCCAATTAGCGGAATTTATAAAAAGCGGTGAAGAATTCAGCTTTAAAAATCCAGATGATGGAATAGATAAATTAATAGGAAACCTTGAAGATAAAAAGTCTGAACTGCAAGAAAAACTGGAAGAGTTACGACGCCTTAGTGTAACTCTTGAGAATTCAGTAACTTACATTCAACCAAAAGATGCCGAAAATCTTGCTAAACAAATCACTCCAAATATTGATCACCAGCATAAAATTGCCGAAATTTTACTTACTCTAACACGCAGAACGTACATGTTCAGAGAGCGTATGAATGTCAACATCAAAAACATAAAGAATTTAGACATACTTGTACACCAAACAGACGACAGTAAATCATCTTCCTTGACAGACATTGATGACAGATTTGACCAGACTTCAATCAACCTTAAACGCACTTTGATGTCCGCCATATATGCTGCTAATGAAATCTTCAAAACTCGTCCGAAAGATCAACAACTAGCTTTGAAGACTTTAGCAACCATTCTGAATAATGAAATGAAGGGAGAAAAACAAGTGGAAGAAGTTTGCTCAGTCTGGATGGATCGTGAAGAGGTTTGCACCTCAGCTATGAAAATGCTAACGCAAAAAGTAAGGGAATGCAGAGTTGATTTACTCAAACAACTAGCTGATGAGTTTGACACGGAGAAATGTGTAGATATTCTGGATGGTGGTGTGTTAGCAGAGGCAATTAAAAAATTGGCCAAAAATAGCCCAGAGGTGTGTGATGCACTTCAGCTGGAACTCCAGACTAAAATAGATACAGTCAAGACTGAATCCGCCGCCAAGAAAATACTCCAAGTAGCTATCCGTGATGCATGCACTACATATGCAGAAGATCTCCTGATGAATTTTAATATTCATGATGAATTTAAATATGAGGAGGTTATCCAAGAAGCTACTGGGTTAGCAGAGACTTTAGGACTCTACGAAATACAAGATGTCCTAGGAAATAGAAAAGAGGTCCTTAACTTACTCAAAAGAAAAACTGTTGGTTGTGATAAAGCTAGAGACTTCTTACAGAGATTCCTTTTAATTCGGGAACTATGCCATAAGGATTATTCAGTAAAATCCTCCTTAGAACGCATCCGAAAACATCCAGAATGCGGAAGAACGGACCCCAGAATAAGACAGCTTCTAATTGCAAGTGCGTGCCTCATGTCTAAACAACGTGATCTACGCAGTTCTCTTGAAATTCCTTTGCAACTCTTCAAGGAACAAAACTTCCTCGCAATCGAAGACAGTGTTTACTCGCATGCACGAGTTGACTCTCCAATTGTGATCAGCCGAAAAGGAATTCAGTGTGTAGTGCCAAAAGAGTGCGCAAAGAACGTGTTGGCTGGCAGGGTGGCTTACACTCTCATTGACGAGAGCGGAGTAACAAACTTTAAGCCCATGCACATGTTCAAAATGTCCCGGGGCAAGAAGAGCTGTTATGGCAATGACGTAAGGCGTACCTCCCTGAACGATGCTCGTATGGCTGCCTGATTAATTTACATCACCTTCATCCAACCAACAATGTAGTTAATCATATAGTGACCTATTTTTTGATAAAATAACTAGTGCTTCTTCTAACATTGATCATTACTCATTATGAACTCTTACACACGACAAACACTTGAAAGTGATAAAATACTGTGTAATACAACGAATACGCATGAGCACACCTCATTACATGGACTGCATGTGGATGCGCAAATGAAGGGGACGGTGAGTGACGCGTGTGTTTATCCTTGCTGCTTGAGTCATAGCGAGAACATTTGAGATTTTCACGAAAATATTTCACTTGTCTCCTGTTGGTCGCTTGGCCAAGACGGGTACAATAAATCTAAAATTCTATTTTCTGCTCCATAGATAAATATATGCTGGTAGCATCTTTATTTGCTTTATGGTAAATAATGGGAAATATTTTCACCTTCACGAAAGTTCAAAAAAAATCCAAAGTAAAAACTTGTGTGCATTTGGAATGTTAGACAATACTTTACGAATTGTTTGCCTACTTCAGTGCAAGATTTTTATGAATGTTTTCTTTGAACATGAAACTTCTACAAATAAAAATGTGGTTTCTCTACTCATACCTAATTTAATTATGCAGCGTGTATTTTACGATAACGCTTTCATCGTTAGGCATCGTCGATACAAATTAAAATGAGCGCATGCATATGTAGAATTAAAATTAATCATCGGCGCGTTTCAAGCTTTTTCTTCAGTTTCTAATTTGTTTACCGAGCGGTTGGATAGCATGCGCTCACAGTTTACACTGTTTTTAATGTTTATTCCTGATTTAATTACAATACATCAAATAGCAATATATTTCTTAATGCAAATTCCCCTTACTTTATTTATAAATAGTATAATCATTACAACCATTACAGCAACAATCATGGCATTATAATCCAGTCGACAATATCGATTTCTAGAGTTCATGAGTTCATGTGAATGTTTCCCGCACTGCCTTCATTAATTTTAATGTCAGATGAAAGTCCTGACCGTCCCGGATAATTATCACTAATTATTCACGATTCCCTTAAATCGTGCTGAGTCAGTACATATTGAAAATTTATGACTTGTCAATATGGTCACATGTAGAACATTTAAAGTAGTAAAAAGCAATTCGTTAATTCTTTAGGTGTGCACTCCTTATATAATAATTGACAACTTTCCAACATTAATTATAAACTAAGGCAGTACAGGCGATGAAGATAGGATGCACGTGTCGTCGTGTAGATAAAATATAAACAACCGAGACAAATTCTCTGCTAAAAGGAATTCGTTTAATTTGTAAACGGTGAAACGCTGTGAAGAATGTCCGGCGTCATTTCCTTCAACAAAGCATGAGTGCCAAAATTAAATCAAAGCCAAGAAAAACTTAGAAAAAACGAAATTGAAACATGGAGTTTAAAGACGTCAAGTTCAGGATAAAAATATCTGAAGCCTAAAAACATTTTCATTAAAGAAATATGCTAAATGTTGAAACAAGTATTTAAATCAGTAAACAGTGTGACTTTCATGCAGGAAATCCAATTAGGGGTCATTAAAGTCGAATAGAGGTAACACATTCGCACATTATTCCATGCTAATTGGCAATTGCTGATGCAGCTTTGACATGCAACTACTGAAAATAAACAAAGCGCATTGAATGACATCCCTTGGCATCGAAGCCGACTGATAATAATGCACCAGAGACTAAATGTTTGCCAAAGAGAAGTTACTACGAGTTTGTAGGTGTATCTCTCACAGTATAGGGCAATAACGCTAATTAAACATCACTTCTACTTAAAATCAAATACTTAAAACAATCATTACTGAATCGGTAGAAAGATTCTGCATGATGCTCGCGTAAAAATGAAGTATCACTAATTAAAAGCTGACTGTATCTTATTGAATCAACCAGTATACGAACAAGATAATTGAAGGTTACTCAAGTAATTAATAGCACGTGTCATGAAATAACCAACTGAGAAAATCAGTATCAAATCCTAACGCCAACTGTACAAGTTAATTATTAACTTGACACTTTGAGTTATCATCTGAACAAAGTTAAGAATTTTAACACATTCCCATTAATATCCTTTCAATATGTATCAACGACTCTACGGTCCTGTTTATATGCATGGAGGTCCTGCCAAGCAAGCCCCCATTATAATGCGACCACCCTCACCTCCAAAACCAGAACCGATTCGAGAACCAACTCCGGAACCAGAAGAAGAAGCAGAAGGAGAGACCGCTATCCCTGAAATAGAAGATAAGCATCTCCCAATTTTAATTTGCAACCTTGGGAATAAAATTGTGATCCCTCATGAAGCAACAAGAGATGTAATGGCCGGAAGATGTCCCTACTACTTGTGTGATGAAGAGGGAATTGATATTTATAAACCGAAGCATATTTTTGCTGCATTAAAGATGGAGAAGAAGAAGAGGGAGAAATACGAAGATTATCCTTGCATTGGGGCGCATCAAAGATGTTTGGAGAAACGGGGAAAGCGTAGACAAGGACAGAGGCACTTTTATATTAGTGACCTTATGATTCATCGAGGAGAATACGTAAGTTTGTACTTTTTAAACAAAATTATGTCGTCCTAGTTTCCTAACGATGTTTAATCCCATATCGAGCACCGTGTATGCAAAAGTGTAAAGTGTTACGTGGGTAGAAAGAGGGTGTGAATTAATGAGCGCAAATTGACGTTGGAAGATATTCTGACATGTTGGCTTCGTATCAAAATGATTTTTGTCTTTGCACTTTTAGTTGCAATAAATGTTTCGTCTGGTTGGTATGTTGTTAATCAATGAAGGGAAAAACATTAAATTGAAGTAAGGTTGAAAAGATTGACCTAAAAATAACCAATAGATAACTATACCATTTAAATTTAAATAAAATATCCACCAAAGTATAAATTCAAAAATCGTTTGAATTTGAAAAGAGAACTGCATTTCAAATTGGATATTCGTTATCTGTTACAAATTTTGAAATAGTATCATAAAGTAACAAGTCACTTTCAAACTGTGACTATTAAAAGTTCTTCAACTTCCTACTCTCTTCTCTCTATTCCCTCAACTTCTTCGGTCTCATCAATATATTTTCTTCACCACTTCTTTCTAACCAGACCTCTCCATACCCGTTCCACATCTGTTGCTCCTCCACATTGTCGTGGATTTACGATCATCTCCGCCATGCCCGTAACATATAACTACGCAGGTAACGTTCGCGACTTCCAGCAACTTCAAATTGGAAGGTGGAAGTGCGGTCGAAGGCAAGCGCGCCACGTTCCATACGGTCAGTGTCGGTCGGTCTCGTCAGGTGCGAAGAACGCGCGTGTTTATCGTACGCGTTCCACTTCTTTCGGTGGCGGATAGTGTGCGATCGAAGCGTCTAACATATAATTCACCTTGTACGCGGCGCGTTGCATTAATTTCACACACACAAGAAGCACGTCCGGTCTGGGCCGGATGAAAATTTCGAAAATCACAGCTAACAACGTCGTAAACAACGGTAGACAAGAATAGACGCCTGTAGTGTATTAAAATTATATGCTGCTCATTAAAAAACAATTGTGAAAACTTCTAACTGAACGCTTTGGAAAGAACAAGAGAATTTGGATATAAAACAAATCAAGGAATAAGGTAACATATATACCAAATTTACAAAATATAATATGAAAACAAGATTATTTATTAATTACGCTCTGAATCAAACTATAAGAAAAATCTCGAAATACCTACTTGACAAATGTTTTTTTCATGTCCCGGAATCTGTTTTGTTTCTCACTGAAACATGAATTTGTGAACAATTTACCGGTGATTAGGGTATCTTCTTTGAGGGCATTTATTGAAGCTATGAACGCCTACGGAGGAAGTACGCTTCGTCAGACTAAGAAATCTCGATAACGAATCAGAAAGCATTAATTCAAGCTGCATGCCCTTTTCTTGTAACAAAAAAAGTAATTTTCCATGACGCCACATTGGAAGCATAAAAGTAAATATTTTACAATTCAATATTTGCAATCTGGCATTAAAGTAGTCCACCAATAAATATGCTACTCTCGTTTTATATTAGCAATACGGTTAGAAATCGCTTGAGAAATATCAATAAAACCCGCATAATTATCTAGACCAGTCTCATGGTTAAAATCACCTAATAGAAAACGACTGTTTTTCTCATAATTATGTTTGAGTTTGGCAAAAACATGTAAATGTAAATTCTTTACAGTCTGCGGTTATAATTTCCCATTGATTTTTTATTTATTTTTCAACGTAAATCTTTAATTTTATAACTTTCTCAATGTGGAAAACATTATTATGTATCATTAAAATAAAATATAAAATGGGATATTTTTCCTAAAATCTCAAACAACATAATCATAAAAAGCGAAAATATCACCCTTGACTTGGGGCTACGAGTATAAAACTTTTTAAAAAAAAGTAAAGACATCGGTATAACCAAGAAGTCATAACGAGTTAGAGTCAAGCTGTGCTTTCCGCCAGGCAGCTGAGCCGTAGACGATTACAACAGGTGCAAAGTTGATTCGCGGCAAGACGCAGGGTAAGCCATTCAGGTCGATTCGAGCTTTGACCGGCTTGTGACTTAAGTAACTCTGCACTCATCACAGATAACTTGTTTCCTTTTTTCTCAGCTTTTAATGATGATTAATTCATGAGTAGGTTTCATATGCACTGTTGGAATAAATAAATTACAAGGTTCTCAGCCAAGTCCAGGCGTCTTTTAACTAAAGTCTTAAGTAAAAGATGCATTTTTACATATACTGTTTGAACTGCTTGAAACACCTAGTTTAATTACACCATATAACGATGGTAATATTCTAAATATATTATGTTATTATTATATGATATTTTTTTATTATTCAGCTAATATTTAGGCAATTTACTTCATAACAGATAATTATTTAGTTATTATTAATGAAGATAACTTTGTTCATTATTAAATCTTCAATAAACTACTAGTTTTGCAGTCTATTTCATCATGGTAACTCTATTTAACTGGAGTCTCATGTGGTCTTGAGCTAAAGTCAACTCTAGAGTATAAAGTTTCTGAAGACATTCCTCGGAGAGTGCAAGAATGGAGCACCATCTGTCGTTCAATTATCATTTTGCGCGGCGGTAATTGTATCTAACCCTCTGATAGTCCACGGAATTCAGAAAAGTCAGGAAATACTTTAAAATCGGCTATTCAAGTGCATTTGCAAAGAAAATGCTAAAGCCTGCTTTGATTCTGGCCTTGTCAACTGACTAATAATCGTTTAAAAAACTAGATTAGAGTTAAAGAATACAAGTATAAATTGTTTCGAATAATTTATCTGATATTTTGTTGGCATCGTGCTTATCATACAACGCCTCTTTCACGCTTTTGATACGATTCATGAGAAACATGCCATATGCTCGTGGAGACAGGTGCTTGCTATGTTAGGAGGCAGTCGATTAGTTCGTAGTTTTATTTGAACTATAACAATATAATATATCCACGAAATTTTAATTGAACACTTTTAAAATAGTTCTTACTTGTAAAATAATTAATTGCAACTATAAAAACTTAAAATGATATAAATAGTGAAACTATTTCAATTTATTACAGATATTTGGTTGCATTCTCAGCTATTTACTAAGTAATCTCGTTGAAATGTTTGACATTTATGAAAGAATTTATTTCCCTCGAGAAAATATCCCACACGCGTTGACAGCAATGACGGTGTTGGTATAGAAATATAGGTAAAAGTGTGATTCACTCTCAAATATTTACAGTCTGAAACCAAATCAATGTTCAGTTAAAATTAGATTCTTCAATTCGAATCTGTAGAAATGTTCATTTTCTGCACACACCCAGCCATTCATTTCACGTCTCTCTACAAGCTTCGCGTTCTTACTTTATGAATAAATCTAATACTCTGTGCATTGAAAAGGAAACCGCCTTTGATGGCGAAAGAATTCTTCTCAGATCGTGCCATTGCACGTTTTCTTATGCCATGCTGCATGGTATATTATTATTATTTATTGAAAAGCTGGACTGATATTAATAACAATAAAAGGACAGAATGTTACAAGAAAACCTTTCTCAAAATTGTATTGATTCGAGTTTTGAAAAGTTTTAATTATCTAGTAAATTGAAGAGCTTCACTTCACAATCGTTATTATTATTATTATGCTAGTCGTAGACAATTACCTAAGAGTCTAAGTCAATTCAAATTGATTCTCATCAACACGTAATTTTCTGACGCGGTTTCACATCTTTATATCATTATTAATAATAAATAAAATTGCCAGGTTATGAAAGGTGGAAAACACTGAAATCGACTAGGAAAGTAGAAAGCTATCGCCATGATAAACGTAAAAACACAATAACACATTTGCTTCAACATAGAAATTTACAATTCCATGAAAATTCAATGAAGTTATGCCACATTAAAAGACAAGCAAGTTTTATTGTGGGCTATATAAATTAGTTCTCATTGCACCAGCGCAGAGTACGTGCACTTTAATCGTTAGTCATTAAAATTTATGCATCGGAATGCTTTGATCCATCATTAATAATGCGTTCAACGGCAAAATCACAAGCGAATCGCAACTCACATCTTGTTCGGAATGCAACATTTCGGAAAGCGCCACTTAAGCCCTAATATTTATGACAAGAATTATTACATATGATATTTATGTGCTTAAAACTAAAAAATTAATCCTAAGTTTTGGCCTATAAATGTTGGCTCTGATTAAAGGAGTCGTAAAGTGACAAAATTGCAGAACATCTGAATTTTATCACAAACACATATAGATTTTGAACTTAGAAACACTGAACAACTGAAATATTTTTAGATAGAATGCGCACGTATTATGTGAATCTAAATTGTAATGTAAGCTCTAAATGTAAACAAGTCAGCTTGGCTAATAACATCTTGATTTATAAATTGTAACTCTAAATAATCTTATTTGATTTACTCAGTTTTAATTGTGACCAATTTTCTTCAGCCAATGTACAAATATAGAAAAATAGCAGCACAACCGACCACAATCCACATGCTTGTTATTTGAAATATATTCTTTTTCACGCATTCATCGCTCAGTTTACGCGTGTTACAAGTTTTACATACATAATTAAATGTACTGAAAGTGCGAGGATAGCGTGACTTGAATTTTTCATTCTTAGTCATGCTGGTAACAAATAAAATTTAAATATATATATATGAAATGATAAATATTCCTACAGTTGAAAATGCATAAATTATTCTCACTTCTCAACAAATACTTTAAGTAAATACCCCACTGGGGGGTGAAAGTAATTGCAAAGGCATTTACGATCACATAATAAAAATAAATTAAATATTAACCAATTGCAAATTATATTTCGAGATAACTCATCACTCAGTATGCATAATAAAACATAATTTATGATATTAATTGCAACTATAAGCTTTACGCACTTATTTCCCACATCTTTTTTGCTTCATTTCCAAGAGTTTTCCTCATTCCAATACCGCATCAAAGTTTCCTACTCATACACTGAGAAAATATACAATCTGCGTGTAAAATTTATAGACCGTTAGCAGTAGATGAATATA
>JAODIE010000007.1:9257237-9290584 GCA_027575565.1 Diploeciton nevermanni
ATAATTCGAACCACGACGCGGATGCCACAAATTATAAGTAATTAATAAAATACTTAACTTTTAATTACATTCCTTAAATACATTTTGAAAAATTCCTGTTTATATTTAATGAGAATACTTTTTTCTTGGTGGCAATAATTAGGGCTGATTAATTTGATCATCAATCAATTTCCTACAACCAAATGTCTCTGGCATGTCTAATTGTCTGTTTCCCATGACAGTATTGACCAATAACCAGCATTAGAAACGAATGACGCGAATATTGAAAGGTACTCCAACAATTACTGTTTGTTTTAATGAATTATTTACATACCAAAATAAAGTCTTACAATTTCGCAGTGCAAATTTCCGATCGAGATGACATTAACGGCAGTCGAGTGATAAGCAATTAGGAATATGCATTCATATCAGCGTCTGCACTTTTTCACAAAAATTTACTTCGAAGAAGTCGGGTTATGTCTACAACAGGTAGTCAGCGACATGTTGCAGAGTGAACTTATAAGTTTGAAACTGTTAAATATAAGCAAATTACGTTATCACACATTTATTCGGTATCTATCTACGAAATGCTATTCAAGACAACTAAATGATCTAATAATAATTACGGAAGTAATGACATAATGTATCAAATTGCATCCGAAATGTGATCAAACACTAAAATCGAAATTGGAACAAAAAAAAAACGATCATCCGCCTATAAATTTTGAGAAAACCGTTTTTTCAACACATAATGACTAGTCGAGAGCCGTCAATTTGCTGTTGCAGTGTTATTTTCAATTTAACATAAAGCAAATTTAGTCACAAAGTTTTTCATTTGACTCCTTTAACTACTTATTTTTGTTTGTTGGTGGTGCTACCAATATACTAGCAACATATTTAACGTTAACTTAAATGCGATTAATTAAAATTAAAGATTAATTAAAAGCGATTAATTGCATCTGTATTCGCAAGACTGTTCAAAAAATCTTCCTAATCATTCGTAACCCATAGTATGCAAAGAAGCTCTCGCGAAGTGTTCTGAATTTCATGCGCCTGTAAAAATAGTCCCCAAGTGGCGCAATCACCTTGATAAAAGACGTACTGCTGACGTACGGCTGCAACCAATTAAGTTGTTTCACATTTTAACATCACCTTTAATTTGGCAGAAAGTAATGCAGAGCTATTATTTTATTCAATTTTTAACGAAATTGACTTGAATAAATACTGCAAAAAATTCAAAAATTTTCAGCTTGATTTAGAAATCATCCGCGTTAGACGTGAAAAAGTCGCGCATGAGTTTCCAATTTATGGGGATGGCTCCATTGTAAGTCGACTTTGTCGAAGTTGCCAGAAGTTACAAAGCTGTGAGACCTTTGAAGACCATCATCACGGTTCATGACAATGCATGACTGAGATTCAAACGTGTTCACCATGCACGTTCCTTTGCAGATTTTTAAATTCCTCATTAAATCAAGTTGCGCAGTCACGATGTCACGAAACGCATTACGGTTTCAAGAGGAATTTCCTACAACTGATCCCAACTTCCCAGAATTATCGAAGATAATGTTACCGTTTCGAATTATCTCAAATTATCGTTGATCTCCAGCAATAATCATTTAACTACTTTGCCATTAAATATAAGGAATATTTAACATACTTCAAGATTAATTCACCTAATAACTACAAATTAAATCATTTAACACGACCACCTTTGAAGTCGGGTTATGTCTACAACAGGTAGTCAGCGACATGTTGCAGAGTTGATTCTTTCATGTCGACTGCAAGATGAGTGCTTGCTTGCGATGCCGATCGGGAGCGACCTTGTGCAAGACGGTTACTGACCCACGATCGACCGCGGTGCGCGCAATGTTTTTCATGCATTGCTAGGCAGTCGTCTCAAGTGTACAAAAAAACATTAATGTTTACCCGAGTATGAGTGATCTAGCATTACTCATCAGTTTGCACGCACGCTTCTGTGATTCCTCCTGGCTCTTGCACGCGTGCTACAAATTTACTCAATTTCGCTTCATGAAATTAGGCATATTAGCAGCAATAAGTGAATTATTATTCTATTAGACAAGAAACTAGAAGCGTTAAGTAGGGGGGAGGGGTATCTTATTTCGAATTTCACACAATTTTCTGTATCAATTCATTTTTATGTTACTACAGGAAATAACTACCATTATCCGTAAGATACAATTTCCTTTGTCAGTTTAATGGCCAATGATGCACCACTCAATAAATGGAGAATCAATAAATAATTGCACCCCAAGAGACTATTGCATTAGTAACAAAAATAGATCAATAAAACATGGCTAATTCTACCCTTGCGACCTCCTCCTAATTTTTTTAAAGACTTAATTTCGTACCAAATGTTGGATTGACTTCAACTTCCATCCTCAGTCATTAGATTAATTATTCCCTTAACTACACTTTTCTAGCATCAGAGAACATATTGACTAACTGTTGTCTCATTTATCAACATCCTAGACCCATTCAAGTTAATTTCAAGGACGTCGTCATTAAAGTAACGCCTCTTAATAAACTATACCGTAAGGAAGCGATTAGATTATAGGGAAGAAATTTCTTCGATAGTAGTAATTTCAGTTGACTTCTGCGGATGCTCCTTTTGATTTACGTTACGATTTTATTGTATACACTGCGTAGTAGTAAATCTGTATCAGTTTGAAGGAAAACGTGATTATCATAACGATGAGAACATTCAAATTAGGCATAAATTGGCCATACAGAACCTCTGGTTTACGTTTTCATTCTGTGTCCGATTTATTCTCCCACGACGCAAACAACATACTTGGATAACACGTACAGAAACCAAAAATTATTTCTTAATATTCTTCATTAAATTTATACTTTTTCATGAATTCCTTTAAGTTCACTGTTCAGATTGACTTGGAACTACTTCAGCCATGATACAAGCTCTAATGATCGGATTTATGGTAAATTTTCGCGTTGGAAAAGTTACAAGGAAACAATTACATTAAAACATAACTAAGTAATAGCACAGTTCATTAACACTGATGTCATGGTCTAGGGTTAACAAGCACGATTAGTGCCATAAATCAATAAACACTATGCCATAAAACTAAACTAATACCTATTTTATATACCGAATTTCTAATAATAGCTACATAGAAATAAGTTTTGCTTAAAACATTTGTTATTTCAACAAGCGTTGAAGTTCTTCAGTTATTCGAAAAATACCATACAGTATAATAACGCATTGAAAAAAAAAAAAAAATGGCTATGATACCATTGATTGATGAAACTTGAAAACAATGGATAGAATGATTCGCGGTGATGATTATTACCTTTATCGCATCAGTTGGCAGAAGAATCGAAAAAATAATTACGTTATCAATCACCAAGAGACCACCATAGATCAAAAAAAAAGCCATGACTTTTCAAGATCCTAGACATGATAAGCTAATGATGAGAATTAACTTGGACTCTCAGAGTATGTAATACTTTCTATAACAAAACGAAAAATTCGAAAACTACTAATTATCCCAGAGATAAAAATGAAATGTGTGCTCATGCTGTCTCCGGAAATTCACAACTGTACGTTTAAATAAAGCCATCGCGGATTTAAAACGATTGCAGGTAATAAAATATATGCAAATCGCGTAAAACCGCGGCGAATCTGAGTATCTTGGATGTTTGAGACGCGGTAGACCAAAAATCAAGAAAAGACTTTTGCGATCCACGGTACTTAGAGACTAAACATTGCAAAGCAAGACACCAACAAAACATCTCAAGAGCCCTTGGGATAGTACACAAGATGATTTAATTCGCGTAATTGTTAATTTCTAAATTATCGTAAATTCAGTTTAGTACAGATTATCATATTTCGTCACGCCAGGGGGTGTTCTTAGTATTATGATTCATGGGATTGCTCTGTCTGGCAACCCAAACTATCTAGTAGCAGTAATATTAACCGAAAGCATTTTCTAAAACTGCTATGATTTATTTAACTGCCTAGACTCCTAAAAACGTATATCAGAATTATCTGGAAGCACGCGTTAGAATAAACGATCATCCACATCAAATTAAATTGAAAGCCTCTCGAGTAACATAGCAATAATACCATATTTTATATCAATAATATATGTGGCACACGCAATCTTCAAATAACTATGAATATAATACCAACTTATATGACTATTGAGAAAACACCCACGTGAAAGCATGTTTATGGCTTTTCTTAAATTCCGACAATTATGGTTCTGTTCAAAGTCAAGATCATACCTCCCATAACTGTTCATTTTATGATTTTATTTTAATGTCCACCACGATTAAAGAACCATTACCATATATGATGTACGATAATAGAAAAATCGTGAGCACTCCTAGTAATACTGCTCCAACAAATCAAGCCGCTCTTTGTGATTTCCTGTTCAATTAACACCTGCTTTAAGGTAAAGTAGAATATCAGATAGAGAAATATACTTACATTTATACTCCCAAGTCTATAGAGAAATATAGAAATAGCAAAAGTAATAGCCTTGATTAATAACAAAAAGTTAAAATACTTCTAACCAATACGATGTCGACTGAACGAACTTTCCTCAATGTAGAACATCCTCTAATCAAGTCCAGTCTCAGCACCAATTATTTTGTTGACCAGTTGTCTGCATATACATTCGGTTGTTTTGTTTCCAAGAGGATGTTGTAGGCCGATTGCTACGCGTCAATCTTATCGCGTGCCGGAGTTGCGTTTACGAATTAAGTAGACCTACACAGGACATGGTTAGAGACTTACCAATCCACAGTAATGGTATATACCTAAAAGGAAAATGGTTTGATACTCAGGTATCAGAGATACATACCTTGTATTAAAGTTCATCTGTACAACAGTACATCTGTTGTATGTTTTCAACTATAAAGAGGAAAGAGAATTATCTATAGTTTGCACTCAAGGGCCCTCCTTCCTTTTGATTATTTCACGACCCACCTTGTATTGAGCTTCTTGTAGCGGAACACGAATTTTTATTGAATTCCCTGCAATCACCCGCTTCACGAGAAGCACTGAATAACATTGGCAACAATCGCGGGAAAAGAGGAATGTAATTGCGTGAAAGATGAAGATTTCCACGTAGACGCAGTGTAGAAGTCACAAGTCAGCAGCGAATAAGTAGCCATTAATGTAGGAGGCTCGTTTCCGGTCTAGATACATAACTCACGAGCACGAAACAGTACAGCAATTCAGGTTTTATTGCGTTTGGTCTGGTTTGTCTGGTTGGTAGCTCAGATGTTTCTACAAGTACTAATTTCCATTCTTCCTAGAACCTTAACCTAATAATAAATCACATGGCACACGAAAAACAAAAAAATGGTTTTAATACTGCGCAAGAATCATGTACACAGAAAGTAAAAAAAAAAAAACAATGGTGTACTCACATTTAACTCAGTCACTCAATGATGATGACGAATAAAATGAATCGTGTTTACACACGCGACAAGTGAGATATTTTCACATTGAATGCATATCTAATATAGGCTCTCGCTGCTTGCTTCGTGCAGTATAAAAATACAATTGATGCAAACCGCACACACACACTGTGATATATAGGTTACAAGATCTAACATTGAGAAAGTTATAAACCCAATAATACAAGCAATACATGTGTACTTGCCGTTTTCTCCTTGTGAGAATCCAGAATATGCTGGCGTAATAGAGTAATCGACAAGAAATTGAGGTTAAGCTTTCCGCTGCCGTTGATTCGCAGTCTGGAGTTTGCAGAAAGTACATTCCATTTCTGGATGCGACTATAAATCACATTGGATTTGAAGCGGTTGAAAACATAGAATGCGCCGCATGGTACAACTGGTGAAACAGTGGAAGGCACGTTGCTACGCATGTTTGCACTTGCAATTCTCGCATCGTAGCCATTGCATTTACAGAACGCTTACTTTTCATCGCTTACCTTATTCAGAGTTGAATTCTCTGGTCGTGGCTTTCGGCGAAGCTGGTCAAGCTCAAAAGGGCTCAAAAAACCGTTGGAACGTGTTGAAGCACATTGAAACGTTGAAACAAATGAATGGGCGTGCTGCAGGCTGGTTCCAAGTGTTGTAACTGTTCATTTTTCGTTTAATAGATGTCGACGGCAAGAAAAAAAGCAGAAAGTTTGAATGGATTGAATTGATGTTTCTTTTAATATGTAAATTTATTTTGCAAAGCAATAAACGATTTGTAGATAATAAAAACAACTAATTAATAAAATTCAAATTCAGAAGTTTAAAAATATTAAGATTTCCTTCATATATTACTAATTAATCAAGTAATTTCATTCTAATTTCCAGCAATCAAATATTTCTAGATAAAATGCAACATTAATGTTTGTTTATGTAGTTAACAATTTAAGGATTTATCGTACGTAGTTTTGGGGCAGTTTAAACATTACTGTTTTCGTCTTCATCTTTTCGCACCTAGCAACTGTATTTATAATTTTATGAATGATGATGTTTGTCATTTATAATCCTCGTTCTGAAAGCGCATGTTGCCAGGATTTGGCATATTGCACAAAATGTGCAGTCATGTGCAGTTGTCATGCTGACAAATTACGAACCGCATGTACGGATTATCTTAGGAGTAATTGTCAAGCGAAGCGAAACATTTAAAATTTGCCTCCCACATTCAATTTCCCAAATTCCCAACGCACCCAGCTTACCACCCATGCACATAAACAATTTCTCAACTTACCATTGCTTATTGCTAAAACTAGGAAATAGAATTGAATTGGCCAAATAAAATAACACATTTTATTCGAAGTTAATACAGTTTCCAACCGAATTACTACTGTATTCAGTTTCACCAGTTGGGAACTTGTTTGGTGTTGGCTTTCAAATACACAACACTTATCTTGCTTTCGCAAACGTCCAAATCTCGTGCTCATTAAGAAGCTAATGTTGCATTCAATTCAGTGAGCAGATATTTGCGCTAGAGGCATGCGTGCTGGGTGTTTAACAAGCAATAAACGCACAATGAACTCGTCTACAACAAGAAACAATGTACTAGCAAGTTGATGTAAGAATTTTCGCGTAAGATGCTGTTTCTAAAAAACTTATGTTATTCATAGCTGTATTTGTTCACTTGGAATAAATAGAATTTATAATACAAATTCTTCAATTAAAATCGCAGTATAATTAATGAAACGAATATATTAAATTACATTGCATAACTTTCTCTCGTTATCAAAATCATTAATATGAAACACCTAACTTATTCTAATCTCAGTATATTTTATTAAGTAGCTTTTCTTTTTGTAAACTCAAAAAACGAAATTGCTTTCGATTACGTTCGAATTTCATTCATGCTAATTGTTTTATGTGAAATGCATGTGTTAATGTTTAAATTGGAATGAATAATTACGATTACAGTAATTAGATGTAATTAAATCAGATAGTCGAGCAAGCATTGTGTTAATAAATGTGGAAAATGTGAAAAAAGAGAAAGGTTTGGACAAAGTTTGGCACAATACGTTTTAGAGCGCTAATTGCATTTCAAATGTGCGCTTACCTTATGTTATTCTAATGTTTAATTCTTCACTGGTTTCATCTGTGAATTAATTTGTTTGAATTCTCACAAGTATTTATTAATATAATTAGCATACTAATCTTTTGCATACTCAGCATAAAATTCGCATTTAGACCGTATTTGGATATTTCTTATTCTTCGTAATTGATAAAATATCGATATTAAATGGAAAACTTATTTCTCTCGATATTACTCGATATTAATTCTATATTACTCTGAGTCGCTGGTTTTGCATTTCTTATTATTAAAATAATTTCTAAGCAATAGCTCTATACATAAGTAACAACACTAATACGAGAATAAATAGAGCATAAAAATTATTCAATTGCAATGAAATCTTTACAGGATATGTTTATTTAAGCTTGACATTTTCAAACGAGAAATTGTTTCAATAGTTTTTCAAGCTTCCATGTACATTTACAGTTCAACTAAATTATAACACTAGGCATAAATAGCAGCTTTACTACTGCATCAATCTAGTGATATTATTAATTTACATTTACATTCATTCTACCAAATAAAAACGCAAGTACAGTAAGCCTTTGATATGCACAAGGCTGATTTCAAGTACACACCATTTTGCATTTAGTGCGACCTTTAATGGATTATGCATCATTGCTGATAGCTGCAGGACTTACAGGAAACGCTCGACACTAACTAGATATGAGAAATCGAAATAACGGATTGGAATCTCCTGAGTTGGCAGTAGTTGATTTAAATTCAAAATGGAGCAAGCATTGTACGCTTAAAAGGAACATACAACGGCAGATTACACAGAAATTGCAATGAAATCTATACAGAAATTAACATTATACAATTACTGGTATTTGCCATTATTTATTTTATACAAGTAACTAAGATTGTTTGATCTGTTCAAAAAGTTCAACAACAAGTTCAAAAAGATCTAATTTGAGGTTATGTTCTATAAAGTAGATAGTGTAACCTACTATTTTATCGCTTTTCTTGGATCATGAAGGTTGGCAACTTTACTAAATTCACTTCGTTCTGAGCTTTTACTAACTTTAGCGAGTCGTTATAGCGGCTAACAATAATAAACAGTTGTGAAAATGGAAGACTGGTTAGGATTGTAGAGTATTAAACAATTTAGTTCAGGATATAGTTGTAGAATAGGCAAAATTAAATCAAAAATAAGTATAATGATTACTGATCTAAGGTAATAGTTAGTTTTCCTTGTTATCATGTAAACTTTTGTTAATTTGCAAAATCCTAAGCAGATTCAGTTTAAATTAAGCATCGCGAAAATGTGAAAATGAAAGCGTTATCACCAAAGAAATTGCAAATAACCATTGTAATACACTGGGTAGCATACAATATTATATCCAAACGGTTATCAATTGTTTGTTTTGTGATGCAATCATGGCAAATACCGACACCGTACTTGACCTCAACGACTAGGCTTATTAGTAGTTATTGGAACTGATCAGCAGGATTTGAACCCGCGCAATTATTACGAAGTAAATTTTAAACAAAATAATCATACAAAAGGATACATTGCTATGGATTAGTAGAATTGCTTGGGTTGGCATTTCTGACTGCAGCTACTGTCGCAAACATTATTGATTAATTGACAATATAGATTTTTATATTGTAAGTTTAGTTCACACTTGCCCGCGTGGATTTATTAAAACATTGTCTAACTTCGTTATTACTAGATATTGTCAAAGTCAAAAGATCAGTGAATATTGAAAAAACTTACTCGGCAAGAAGAGTTGAGAAATTATTTCCAGAAGAAGGAGAAAAGCTTTTGCATTGTGCTAGAAGAACAGTGTAACGGATTTATTTGCAGTTTATGCATTCGCTATTAATTATTAAGCTGGGAATTCAATTCAGCAAGTACAATTCTCTCAATAATTAATAATTCCACGTCAAATTGCTAGGCCGATCAGGATGCGAATAAATGTCACATAAACAGTGACGTTTATTTTCATTAACAGTAAGTTAATCGATTTCAAGTGGATACATTTATCACTTTTTTCCGTTTATGTTGGGAAATGGTCTTTTATTTTCAATTAAACTAGGAAGTCGGTTTAAAAATAAAGATTAAGATTACAGATTAAGAGTTAACTATTTATAGTAGACGTAAATAAAAGATTCTTCGGTTCTTTTATTTAAAATTTACAGCAATTTAAAAATAACAGTTTCGCATCGTTTATTGGAAATAAATTCAGCTTAAAAAATTGTTGCCTTTCTGTAAACTGTTGCAAACTATTTATCCACTGTTGTAATTATGGCGAAATTTTGAACTTTTAGTACTTATTTATCATTTCCACTTTATTTTTAGTTCTTCACAAATTCATATAACATTCATACTTTTAACATATGCAATGACCCTAAAAACTGCACTTACCACTTGAAAAATAAAATTTCAACTGAGAGAACGATAGTGGAAGATTCCCAAAAGTCATAAAAAGTAACTGGTGTTGTTACTGATGATACTTGCGCTGATTGCTGCTTAAATACTTACGAAGAGCAGTTCTCAAGAATGCACATATACGTCTGTCCCTGGGTAATTTAACGACGCAGCCTCAGCCCAAAGTTAATGATTGGAATTTCTGTTAACGGAATCTCGCACCTGTTCTTCGCTGATCGGAAGAGCTGCGACTTTTTAATTATAACTAACCCAAGCAACACAAGAATTGTCAATGCTGGCGACAAACGAGCTCAGCGCAGTTCAAAGCGGTGAATTAAAATGTTGTTTAATGTGGACTTATGTCTTATACCATAAGATTGAGTTAGTTGTATATATATATATATATATATATATTGGTTGGTAAGAGAATAACAAGTTATTTAGGTTATTGTTTGGTTAACTAAGAACAAAAAAATTGCGGATTCAATTAATTTAAATTGGAGATGTTGGAAATTAAGTTATCAAATCATCTTTAACAGGTTTTGGGAATGAATAAAAGTTGTTTCAATTTATTTTGAAGCATATGTTGAATTTTGAGTCATTAAATTTATGATTTTGTTTTTGATTGCTTTCTCTACTCAATGTATTTTGAATGTTTACACGCAATATGTACAATCAACACGCTTTATTATCGTCTCATTACAAATCGCATGCCTTAAGATGATAAAACTGATAGTAGAACAACATTTTACTGTTGGCAGAGTAATGCACCATATATCCGAGGTTCAACAAAGCCGATGAGCCCCTTCCACAAGGGTCTCTACGGCCGGTGGGCCTGAAATCATGCGGGAAGAGGAACTAGAAGTGGCCCTCAAGGTAAGTGCAGATTAGTTGATTAGAATATAAGCATAATTTACAGCTAGTAATAAATTATCTAAATTAAATCACTGGTTTAAATTCTATATAGTGATTTGCATCAATTGTCTTCTTCAATGCGCATATTCAAAGATAAAGTGATTGTATGCGATTATATTTATATGTTGAGCTAAAATTTGCATTTCCTATGGTTTTGTTTTCAAGTATTAACTATATTGTCCAATTAATAATTATCTTGTTCTTAGTTTCTTACAACATTCGTAGTTCCTACAAATTGTGACTAAGTGTACGATGTACTGTTAATTAGTCGTGTAACTTAAGTCACCTTGTGGCATTCTTGTTACACATCAATTTAGCGTCCATATCAAGTATATTTAACTCTAATTACAGACTCTATTCAATTAACTATCTGTGCCAGCTAGCTGAAAGTTATCCAGTTACATACAGCATCTGCTATTTTATTCGTTTGTCTTATTATACAAAACAATTCTATTCCATATTATGACTGATTAGGAGTGGTTAATATTTTTTATAAATTTGGAGTCATCATTAGGAGTCTTTCGTAAAATTTCATCTTTGGTGAATTACTTAGTTTCTATTGAAATGATAACTGGTTAGGTTAGGTTAGGATATTAATAAGATGTGATAATGAGAGCTTAATTTGTGCTCTGCTTGCTTTAATCGCCAATTGTTGTTACAAATAAATTAATTAATGAATATCTTACGGCAAATAAGCTTAATTTGGGGCACATTTAGAGTGTTTTTATTATTGGAGTTGGTAGAATATGCCGGCGTATAAATTATTTCTGGCTTTAAGAGGCAGAAACAAATATGAAAATAATAATAATAAGTTGCTAAGTATTATCAAAATAGATTAACAACATTGATTAATTGATTATTGGTCAATTGAAGATGAATTTCTAGAATGAAATTGTTCGACTGTTTTTTAATCTTTAAGTAAGAAATGACAATAAGATAAATTGGTAATTAGCACGCAAAATGAACTATTCATACACTATAGAAAATAATAACAAACAAATAAAGATAGGATACTGTCAATTAACAACATACTTAACTCAGATTATCCAACTGCTTGTTTATTTGCATGTTTTAATTGTCTTGCATACTTCAATTATGAATTATTGATTTTGATTACAGGTGGTTATCGTAGGAAATGGCGGCGTTGGCAAGTCTAGTATGATACAGCGTTATTGTCGGGGTACCTTCACCAAAGACTACAAGAAAACAATAGGAGTTGATTTTCTAGAACGACAAATTGAGTAAGAACAAATTCCGCATTTAGAGAGCTGATTATTTCATGACAATCTTAACAGTTAGGTACAATGATTGACAAACTTCAATGGTAGAATTTTTAATTTCAAATTAATGGACGTACTTAAATAGAGAACAATAACAAATGTTAAAATAATAACAACGGTGCTAACTACTGTTTTACCAGTGAAACAAAATCACAATGTTCCTAAATGAGTAATAAAAACGGTTTGTAATTTATTTGAATCAAAATATTAGAAGTACTCAGTTTAAGATGCAACTTTTTTTTTAAATGTTATTGAATTAAATAGATTTCTTCTTTACGAAATGGAAAGACTGACAAATGATGTTATTTTACATACATTTTCCGCTTGATTGACCTACAAAATACAACAAATTAGTCCTTAATCATTCCTTAAATTACGTGAATCACATTTCTTTTATTCTTCTGGTTTATTATTTCTGCAACTCTTGTTTCATATGTAAACACTGTGTGCCTTTTGTCAGTTGTAGCTTACCTTTAACTTCCTGATTTGATATTATCTTATTCCTCTTTCAAGTCTATAGCCGCTTCTTGTAATCTTGTAATGAATTAATACGCATCATGTTGTTTAGAATGCTTCACATTCTAAACACATGTTTTCACACCATCAGGCAGTTAGAACAATTCTACGGAATTTAGCAACAATTCGGATTTTTGATGGGCAGATGCTTGCAGCGTGCTGGAATTACACAATGCGCTTTGTTTAAGCTATAAAAGTTTAGAAAAGTAGGCAGTTGCACACAACTGGTAGGTATCACACATGATATTACATGAAACAGAAGCAGTGAGAGATAAAGAAACATGATAGACACAAAATAGGAAGAAAATTTTTTAAAAAGTTTGAGTTGGAATGCATTAGACAACATCCAACGGTCTGTTAACTTTACAGGCTTATAATACAGTGCTACAATATTGCGTTCATTTGCATTTTCGTTCTTTCCTTGACTGGTTAATAAATTGATATAGTATGGAAATGAATGTTGTAGAAAATTAATTAGAGAATAAGGTGTTCGTATATTCAACCGTTATTTTGCATTTCGTGACTTGTTCAAGTGATAAGAAAAAATATGCTAACTAGAGTTATAATTCTATGAATAAACTATAGAAATTAATACCTGTTGTAAAATAACAGTAATAGGTCCTATCTGTAACCATTTATTCATTAGATATATTAATAAAATTAATATTTTTTGTTGATTTGAGAAATTGTATTCTTAAATACAACTAAGGATAAAACATTCCAAACTCATTAAGAAACGACTCGTTGAATATCAATATTGTATTAATTTATTATATCTTAAAACAAGAAATTTTTGATGAAACAATTATATTCATATATTCACCAATCGACTAACAGTCGAATAGTCTTACTTCATTTGAACAATTTTTCTTAGTCGTTTTATAACTCCTTCAGTTGGCTTAGCAATCTTACTTCTAAAATTGAAAGCGTAATGATGCAGTTTTCCATCGTTCTCGCTGAGTTTGCAGACTTCTCACATTGCACTCTTTGTGCCCGATGTTTCCTTGAGAACAAACCACTTTTGCGGTGCGTGTGCGATAAATACTAATGTAGGAATAACTTAAGTCAGCAAAGCAGTGTTTGCGAACGCTAACTGTCGTCTCTGCTGGTTTCACATCGGTTTCACATGATGCTGCACTATCTATTTACGTAACATTTATGTTGCTTACATAATTTGTATGGAATTATTCCATCAACTTTTCTAATTACTAATAATTTTAATTAACTCATGTTGTAATTTGGCAGGGTCGATGGAGAAGAAGTCAGATTAATGTTGTGGGATACTGCAGGACAAGAAGAATTTGATGCCATCACGAAAGCTTATTATCGAGGGGCACAAGCTTGTGTTTTAGCCTTTTCTACAACGGATAGGGATTCATTTGAGGCTGCACATTCGTGGAAATTGAAGGTAAGTTTAATTGATTTCCATTCCTCAAATCTAGATTATGCTTAATTATACAAAAGTATTGTTCTTTGGCTAGTAGATCCAGGCATAACGGTCACTGACCACTGACCAAGCCGAACGCCTTGATTACTCCTGAGGAAGAAATACAACTCCTCAACTACATATCAATTGAAACAACACTAATTACATAGAAACTATAAATATTTAAATTAGAATTGAGCATATGTTAAAATTAATGTGTCAATTAGTGCCTAACTTGTGTTTGCTTGCAGGTTGAAAATGAGTGCGGCGAGATACCGACTGTGATAGTTCAGAACAAAATTGATTTGCTTAATCAGAGCGTCGTCAATCCGTAAGCATTAGAATTAAATTTGTTTTATGAGGCTATAGATTCATATTTAGTTTTGTGAGCTAACGATAAAATTGGGTGATTTGTAAAATCACAAAAATTTGAGTTTCATTTTGTTTCTAATGAAACTGGTAAACTATTTTTAATTGGTTTATAGAGAAGAAGCTGATTTACTAGCACGAGCATTGGGATGTCGCATTCTTCGAACATCAGTGAAAGAAGATGTGAACGTTGCTGCTGTTTTCCGACATTTAGCTATGCGTTGTCTACAAGAAATGCGCGAACCCCGAGATGACTACTACACAATCAACAATGGACATCATCCAATTACAATAAGTAAGGATTCTAACTACTTCTAATTTATAAAGTGTGTTAACTCATTAACGTTGTTATTATAGGTGCCTTCAGTCCTAGTCTTAATCACAACAACCAGAAGAACCATAACAACGGAACGATTATCCTGCGTCCCAACAAAAACAAGAAGAAGCGAAATGTGCTGAAAAACGCTTGTAGACTATTATGATCCACATACTGCAAATAACACTACTACTCCGCAACATTCCTCCGGAAACCACCTTGAGCTATTCTTATTTTAATACAACTCGTTGTTTTTATTAGTAGATACTTTATTGTTTTAACTGTGTTTTGCTTAATTTATAATCTACGCCAAGCACTACGTGGCGATAGATCTTTATTTCATTTTCTATCGCTGTTAAAAGTCTGTTTGTGTAAATACTAGGTGTACTTATAAATTTGTATTGTGTACATGTTTAGCAATGTTATGCAAAGTTAGAATTTAGTTTATATTTAACCTTTACATGGGAGGCCAATCGGCAAAGTGCTAATACGATTGACACCACAGTCAGTCATTGTGACGAATAGGGTTTAGATTTGTAAGCGAACAAGTTCTTTAATTCACAGTGTGTGTAACACAAGAGTTGTTATTTGAAGAAGTGCAACTAATAACAGAGAAATGTTATTGTTTAGGATTCATTTGTAGGTAGATTATAAAACAGTACGAAATATATTTTAACTAAATGTTTGCTTTGTCCTTAATAGCCTCCTCCTCCTCCTAGCTCCTCCTGAAATAAGTACAGAGTGCACTAATTTAATTGAAAATAAACTATGTTACGTACCTTATCATCAGTGCTTGGACCAATTGATAGATCAGTACTTTCAACAACAGATTTCCTCATCTCTACTTCTTCTAATGGTCCTTCCATATTTTGTTCCTTCAATCGTTCATGTTTAGGGCGACTGAAGAAACCAAACTAAAATATAACCATCCACTGTTAATGTCTTTTACAAATATGTTTATATTACCTTATAGGCTACAAAAACGAGAAGAGCTAAAAGTATCAAAGCTCCTAATATAGATCCAATAATAATCCAAACATTAATCGATTCAACTATGGTCTGTTTATCTACAATATCCAACTCGGCTATGTATTCATTGTCTTCGCCTTCTTTCGAGATTGTACTCACAATAGAAAAGGTTGAACGATACAACTTCACTAGAAGAGAAAACACGTTAAAGATAACTTAGTAATTGATCAAGTAAATTAATCAACTACATACATATTTCGGTAATATTAACTCTTGTAGGAATATTAATTACTTGTGTGTTATCTTTCATGAGCCCTTCTATTTTACATTGAATTGCCATGCATCTGACATGAGAACTTTTACAGGAAATTCTGTTTTCAAAGATTGATGTCTGGCTAAATCCTGCTGCCTGTGGAATTTGATCTGATTCGATTTTTTTGTAATCTACTCGATGATCATATGCTTCATCAACTGGTGTACATGTATAACCATTAGGCTAAAAAAATAACATAAATCTATTATTATTATTATAAAGAGTAAATAAAGTCATACCTGATAAATATCAATAATCTGCACATCATGTGAATATCTCGGTATCTTTACAATATATATAGCCTTCTGTAAATTACTAGGTCCTTCATTCTTAACATGAAAAATGGCAGCACCTTCAACATCATAAGTACTCCCATTGATAGAATCATACTGTTTAGTTAACTTGGGACCATCCACAATCAACTTAGACATGTAGATCAGTTTAACCGATGCAAAAGAAGTAATCATAGTTACATTAACGCATTGAATGTTCACTTCCAAATCAAGATTGGTTTGAAACATTGACCAACTTCGAAGATCTATCGAATATCCTTGTAATACATCCCCAAGAATGTAATTGAACTCGCAACGAGTATTAATACATCTTTTGTTATCTACAGCACTGATTGCAATTGGAGATCGTGAAGTAACATCCATTGTACAGGCAAATGCAGGATCACCAGTATTGGATACTTTGACCATGAAAGGAACAATATCCTTTTCACCCACAACTAAGACTTTTGTAATATCTGACTGGATTTCTATGTTTGGCATGCAGATATCATTTTTGCAGTTGTACATAAAAGGAATTTTCTCTCGGAATACACTAGGGTAGGTTGGTGAGAGGACTGGGCACAAATCACAAGTAGTTTCTTGTAATTTGATGGTGATGGTCAGAGGTTCAACCCGTTTGACATTTGGGTTGAGTTCTAGGGAATGAGTTTTGCAGTATACAGTTTCTGGGATTGTTGTTAAATCATTATTAATTAGATAGTTAGGTTTGATTCTATTGTCAAATTCAAGAGAGATCTGAGTTTCAACTGGTATTGGTCTATTTAGAATACTAACTGCATTAATGCAAATTTCCACTCTTAAGTTACTATCTGAAGAATCGGCATTTAATGTGTTGGATTTAACCTTTACTTTGTAGAAAAAAACTTGTTTTGCTTTAAGAATGGTGATAGCATCTGATTTGTAAGCACCCACTGCAAAATCTAGAAACAAACTTCATCATTAACAATTTATATAAATATATATGATAGAAATTACCAGCAAATAAATTATTGTCTATATCAACCGCCCTTGATAAGCTATATCCAAACGATTCAATATTAGGCATTATAACATGCGAATCCAATGACAGCTGTGAATCCATCCACACATAAACCTTCACTGCTCCACTATCTCTTTCATAAGGAGCCCCAATAGCAACTGATTCATGTTGATCCAAAGTAATCTTTCCTAAATTAGTAATAGACGTCCCCAGTCTACTGCCAGGTTCACCTACAATAGTCGTATGCACTTTGAATCCTCCATCTCCGTTACTAATAAGCACGTAAACCTTTCCATTGTCATACGCTCCATTTTCATTCGCATTAGGGGCACCAATTAGCAAATCATCATACCCATCTCCATTCAGATCAGCTGAAGCCATTGTACTTCCAAAATGTTCAGCTAATTTACGTCCAGGCGGATCCAAACCAAACGCATTTTCGAGTTGAATTCCAAACCCATTTATCTCATGCCTGAACATTTTAAGTTGTCCCAGCATGCCATTACCATTTGGCAATGCTACCACATATGAAACATGCCCAAAGAAACGTCCTGATGTGACGGAATAACCACCAAGGGCAGAGTCTGATTCTTGAAGTTTTAATAAGCTTTCGATAGTTTCTGTTAGTTCACGTTTTTTGCGTTGGCGACTACGTTTGCGTGCTCCACGTGCTTCAGGAACGACGTTTCCATCTATTTGAGATGCGAGGAAAGCATCACCTCGCCAGTGGTTGAATCCTGGGGTGCCATAGAGGTACTCCTTTAAGAAGATTTGAAACTAGTCAGACCTAAGAATCAAGAAAGTAAATTTAAAAAAAAAATGTTACCGAAGAATTGACGTAGTGAAGACTGTGTCCAAACTGCGCGTAACCAAAATAATATTGGCTGTGTTGTGTTAACGGTCCTGGATTTATGGGATATTTGCGAAAATCTCTTTTCAGAATTTCTGATAATTTAAAGATGCCACCAGTGACGTAGTTATTGTCATAGCCATTTTCTGTAAGCTTTGGAGAACCTACCTAGAATTTAGATCAATTAGGTAACCCTAAGAAACGGACATTTTTGGCATGTTACCAAGATTTCGTTGCTTATTTCTACTCCTCCATCAATACAAGCACCAAACATATTGTCTTTATAGAGCATATTTTGAACATTTGCTGGAATTATTAAGTATATTAGTCTATGAAGTAATCATAATGTAAATTTACAAAGACTAAACTCTAAAAAAATAACAAAATCTTGCATCATAATCAATCATCATTAAATAAATATTAATTGCAAGGGAATTATTTTAGGTGGAACTAATTTTTATAAAAATAATATGTGCCTGGTTTGTTTTCATTGAAAAATCTTATGATTACTTACCGACATGTTTCTGATCAATTGTATAACTTTTGCAACTTTTATCATTCACGCTGTCGCTTTCGATAACATTGCATACGTAGATAGACCCCACCTTTCTTTGTCCTTGTCTGGGCGCGCCAATAACAATTCTGAATAATTAAACATTCTCTCATTAATCTTACAGCTTTATCTATAAATGTGCATACCTCGGCCTTGGTCCACCTTGTAATGCAACTGAATATCCAAAGTAATCTCCTGAAGTGCTGCCTTGTATTTTCATAGCTAAATTACGACTATAAATTGCTGCATTCACTGTAACATCAGCAAAAGTTATCACTAATATAAACACTATAATTGTTTCGTGATATAAACTAATGCACTGTTGATTACACATGCAACACGCCATTTTTGCAGTGCGCTGATGAAGCGCCCACCAACGATGATTGCATGAGAGTATGACTGAAATGTAGAGTGAGTGGCAAAGCAGAATTAACTGAGCTTGTGCCTTGTTTGAACTAGCATAGTCGTTTTTTGAGATACGATGAATTTTTGATTACATAGCTAGTGACGCTGCGTCAACCGCAAATGATTAACTAAGTTTGCCGGTGATGACACAAGTTTTTATTTACAGAAAATACTTGAATATGAAGGATATTTCTAGCTATAGATTAATAGGAATTTATACCCTGATGATTAATTTGAAGTGACTTACTTATATCACATATCAATCTTGGTATTTTATTACTAATTGAATGAGCAAAGATTAACAATGTCAAATTACTATTAGAAAATTATTGTTGCAGATTTAGAAACAAGGACTGCGACGAAGTGCCCACTACGGCACGACGCAACGGCTTTTGGCTGCTGAGTTTCCTCTCTGACCCAGTACGCCTCTCCTTAGCCGACCTGATCATCCCGGACTCTTGGATGCCCAGCTTAGCGTGGACGCCCAGTCAACGTGAGAAGCCCTGCCACAGTGAACCCTGACCTCAAACCATCCTCCAGAGCCGACTTCCCAGTAGTAAGAGACCAGAAGTGCGCCACCCTCCCAGTGGAGGAAGCGGTGTAAAATAGGCCAATATAAATATCAAAAGTAGTACTTCAAAAAGTAATTAAAGGTATAGATTCACAACTTATTTTGCATTAATTTAAGTTTATAAATAAATATTCTTGAAAATAGCTACCTTGCTTATATTTTAACCATTTGAATATAGTGTATTGTTGAGTGTGGTTACGAAGTGTTTAAGATTTTCGGCATGTTGCCTTCTTCAGAAGGCATTTTAATATACTTGTCAATTTTATTGAAAAGTTGTAAACCATGGAAATCTCGATTTTATTGGTCTCGCTGGAAGCCCCGTTCATAGACATGCGGTTCACAAGCAGATAGACATATTGATATAATTTTAAATAAATATACTTAAGGTTGATTTATGAAACACTTTATTTTAATAAATGCATATAACCAACAAGCTTACATGTAGGCAACCATGTATAATATATCCTTATTATTAGAAAAACAAGACATTCAATTGCGGAATCAATGCATCACAATGTTCAAATTTATTTGGTTTGCACCGTATGACAATTTCTTTTTTAATTTTTGTATCTTTCTGTTCTCCACTATTCAACAATGTTTGACACTTCATTAAATGCGCATGAATTCAACCATAATCTTGCACAGTGCTAATCCATTGAAAAATTCAAATTATTAACTGATTTTCCAAAGTGCCCATCAAGAGATGACATGATTATGAATAGAGGAATTTTATTTAAGATTTTCTCGTATTTCTTTAGGATATAACTTTTGTAATTTTAAGGACAGAGATATGTAGCCAGCGTATTGTAAGTCTGTAAATGTTTACCAAGTGTAACCCTCTCGTTAGGCATGTTAGTTTTTTGTAAGTTTGTTGCATTGTTTGATGAGATTATAGCATTGCAGGCGCGATAGCTTCTTCCTTTCAGATAAATGTCGCTATTCTAAATGAACCAAACTCAATCGACAATGCGGGTAAGTGTAGTGCGACAGTTGAGTAAGGTCAGTAGCCTAAATATAGAAGCGTGATAAAATCATATTAAGCAGTCTTTTCGATTAGCAAATGCATAGAATTAATCACATTCACAATAACAAGGCGACTGAAGTGACTAAAACGTGTAATGCACGTAAATGTCAACGGTCAAATTATCTTATTAAATATAAGTGTAGTTCTGAGTATATTTGTAACGTGATTCGACGATTGGAAGTCAATTATAACCATAATATAATTAATTCAGCGATAATACGCAAGTGACACAAAGCGATAGAGAATGTAAAAATGAAATAAATCGTTTAAAAATGTCTAAAAATTCATCAAAAATACATGATTTTTCTAAATTTCACCAACGCAGAACACGGTATTTGCAGGTCATTATAATGTCGCCGACTTTCTAATTACATAACTTATGTGTCTCTTACTCAATAATTATGTCTTAGTTTCTGTTAAAATATGATCATCTAAAACTAATTTTTGTGTTTTTGTATTATGTCAGTGTGTGGCATCGTGTTTCATTATCCGTCGTTCATAAGACTAACAACTTATCAACTAATTCAAAGATGAATCGCATTACTAACCTAGTATTACTTGCTATATTCGTAAGGTGATTTGCGCTCAGGTTAACTATCAATGGTTTTCGTTTGTTTGAATTTCACACTTGATTCGATTATTCGTTCATGTTTGCGTTGTAAATTTGCACTTCGCACATTGTTCGTCAGTTGTTATAAAAGGCGTCTAATAGCAAAATATATTTATGATTACAATCATTGATTCTCTTCATCGCGCTTAATTAAATAACAATTTCATGGTCATATGTGGTTGGGGGCAACAAAATGAGCATCTCAACTAGAGTTTGCACAGTTGCAATAAATGAGTGAGTAAAGTGTTCGCTTGAGGTTACTTCTACTTTTAATTATAAACTAATTGTAATTGTTAGTTGTAATGCTACTGCTATGGTAATTACAATTCTGCTATTTGTTTAATCTCATGTCATCCTCGTCAAACTACGACTTGAGACATTAAACAATGTTTCGACATTTTGATAAATGACACAAATATTCGCTAATCAATGTTTTTCTTTAGTTTAGTTCGTCCACTGTTTGCTAAACTGCAATTAAACTCGAGTATTGCTTCCATCTACGCTTTAACATTCTCCTCATTGCTGTAAACTTCAATTAACTAAACAATTAAATCTATACACAGTCAGTTATTGTTTTATTTTACTTTTTGCCTTCTTTACTGAATTACTGTTAGCTGATATTACTAAACTTTGTTAATCTCTTCCATCGACATCGGATTATAACAAGCACTTGATTATTGCGTTTTTACTTAGATTCTTACGTTGTAATTAGTCCAATAATAATTAAAGTCACACAAGTCTTACCTGCAGCACTGCTAATTGTACTCTGGGTATGAGTATACTAGAATGATTAGGTTACTGTATGCTGTAAGATGTTTGTTTATGTTTTCTTGTTTCAATTGTTTCAATACTTGTTAGAATTGTTAACAGCCTGATATAAGTCATCTATAAAAGTCCATTACCATTTGGTTACAGGTTGTTTGTAACCGTCTTTTGTTCAGCCTTACTCCGCCATTTTGTGCAATGCGCACCAGGCGTGAAATCAATGAGTCTTTTAATAATTTGTACTCCTCAAGTCGGTATATGCATGTTTCATTAATATTTGTAAATTGACGATAAAGATCACTAGGAGGACGTAGAGGGTCCACTTTGACTTGCTCTTGATGCTGCGGTTGCTCTTAAATCTTCCAATTGAATCAACTAAATGAAAGAAAACAGAATTTAAATCATTTTCTACACAATGAAATTAGATTGGGTTATGTTTGCTAATAATCGTACACAACGTACCTTTTCAATTGGTATGCAACTAAGCTCACCTCCACCACATTGCGGTGGTGGTGGTGGAGCTGTTGGTGTAACCGGCGGTTTAGCTGCCTTTTCTGCTGCTTCCCTCGCTCTTCTTTCTTTCAACTTCAACGAAAAGATAGCAACAGACCGTGCTCTCTTCATAAGGCTCTGCTTTACACGAGTTTTCTTTGCTGCCAACTCCTCCGCAGCTAAACAAAAAAGATAGACATCTGTTTTTCTTTCGACTTCTATAAGTTAATTACCTCTAGCAGCAGCTTCATCGGCAGTCTCTTGACTCGACACACTCTTCACACTGTCACTTAACGACGCTTCCGCCGTGATGGGCTTTGCTTTCAGCGCCGCAATAGGCCCTTGAGATTGCCCCGAGGGAGACCTTGGCCGAGGAGGCCACACAGGACTGCACTTCAGCAAATCCGAGTCTGAGCTGGAAGCATCAGTACTCAACTTTGGTGTGATGCAGTCTGTACTTCTGTGTATATCTGCTTCCTCTTTCAGTTTCTTAGCCCATTCCGCTCCTCCAGTGGGACCAATTGTGAGATGATGTTCTGCTTCTGTCGTAGTTGCATGTGCCAGATTGACCGAATCCTTGGATTTCCTCGGGCGAAAAGGTGGAATCGCTTGTATACTGTCTGGAGTGATGGAGAGTGGTGGCTTCGATGATGTTGGCGTCGAAATTGATGTTATACTCGAATTGGAGCCTTTCTTTCTCGTATCGGCACGGTCTGCACTTGCTATTGATGGGGTGGTAGTAGACACTGGTGATAGTGACGAGGTAAGGAGTGACATTGATTCTTCGGTGCGTTTCAACTCGGACGACTGCACGGCTGACACCAGCGAATGGCTTGGTGAAACAGAAAATCTACAATGGAAATAACTCTACAGACTACACAACAGATCTACGAACAGCACATTAAACACTAACAATGCAAGTACTAAAACATGATCGACTTTTAAACATCTATCAGCATCAAACGCTCGAAACAAAAATCAAACTCTATTATACCTTCCAACCATTTTCGTAGCAACATCTTCCGGAGATGGCGTTGCAGTTGACAATCTACTGGCCTCTCTACGAGCCCACTCAATCTTCGCCATTTCAGTAGCCAACCACCCAGGTATATCCGGAATAGCACAAGTTATAATAAATCTGATACACAGCATAATATGCTCTAGGGCCACAATAAGAAGAATAGTCTGGGTTGCCGTCATATCCGGGAACATTCGATGGACTTGTCCTGAGAGACCAATTAGAGCACAGTTGACCAAAACAGCTATGATACTCATATACTCCATGCAATGCTACAACCGCAAAGTTAAATTAATTCAGAGTATCATTTAGTGTAGTCACAAAGTGCTTAATAATCATTATGCAGGTAAAACATAACTCTAACACCTACTTCATATTGATTTGTAGAACGTTTTAGAATTGCTGTCATCTTCAGAACTGAAAACTGAAGAAGGCAGGAAACCAAGAACGTTATACAAATTAATATTAAGTAAATGTTAGAGTCAAGTGTCATCTACATAATAGCCCAGTTAATTATTAAACACGAGAGTTATAAATTTTTAGATAGATGTTTTGTTTGTTTGTTACCTGCCATGTGCCAATATTGGGCACACGTTGTCCGAATGGTCTTTGGCAGACATAAGCAAGCTTGAATGCGTCACTTCGTACTTCAATCATGTTGTTCAGAATAGCACAGATTGCCGCAGGCGGAAACGCGGAAGAAAAAAGAATGACATATCCAAGTTGAATTGTCATTTCAAGATGTTCTGAGAAGGTCCCCTCATACTATAAGAACCACATTATAAGTAAATATTCAATCAGTAATCACATAAAAAAACCTACAGAAATCATAAATAACTCCTAATAATTAAGCCAGTCTTGTGTCTCGGGCGTATAGATAACTACCTAGATTCTAGATCTGAAAATCTACTCTTGCACTGTATAAAGTAAGACTAAAACAAGTGACCTTAAAATATATCTTGATAACTTTAAAAATAGAATATATTAAATATGGCTTTCAAAAAGTTATGACTTTTTTTAGATGGTAGAAGAAGTGTTTATATAGTTGTCATTCACATTACTTTTGCTTTTCAAAGCTGCATCAGCTGAAAAACTCAACATAAAGAATGCCATCAGATGAATCAGATGAAAAATTTCTACAACGTTCGATTCAAGAGATAACTCTACTTTTCATAACAACTTAATTAATTACAAAAACGAGTCCGGTATTTCTGTCCGCAGCTTTCTATTGGACTGTGGCAAAATCAATGCGGACAGACTTTCCCAACATCCATGGTCACTTGCTTCAAAAACTTCATCAAAAGCAGCAATACTTTCTAAGGTAGTTTATAAAATATTGGGTACATGCTCTACAATCGTGAATTTACATTTTTAAAACACCTACCAATCGCCCCAACTGAACAAACACATTCATTTGATAATGCAACTATTTTTCAACCAGCGTATGTATGGAAATGACATAAATGTGAATGTGATGTTTGAGTGTTTTTCATAAGCACGCCATACCCAAAAAGGCAAAAAAAAACAACAAAAAACACATCGATTACGGGCTGTGCAAAGGCAAAAGTGTTTTTACCTTGTATAATGAGCTTTCTAATTCTGCTTGACTCATACTGCGTTTGTCACTTAGCGGCGAGTCCTTCGTTTTTTCAGATTGGAGGTTTGTTGTTTTAGTTGGAGCAGTAGTCGATTTGGTTTTGGCATCTATGTTGTCTTCTGGCTTTTGCTCCTCTCCGGGCAATGAGCGCGTTCCAGTTGGACTCAGGGCACCCCATAGGTCGAAACTGATTTTGGCAAGTTTCAAATGCTCTAGTATGTAGGGCAATGCAGATTCTTTCAGATTGCCAATAACTTGTCGCGATATTAATAATGCAGCCAATTGCTATTAGAAGAAAAGAAATGTTCAGAGATAAATTAGAAATCAAAAATTCAATATAAACTTACTTCTTTTAGTTTGGCTTGATCTTGTAGATAAAACGCGATGTAAAACAACGATAGGAATGAATTGATGAATTGAAACTGTAAAACAAATAAAAACCGAATTACATTCTGCAATTAATTCGTGTATAAGTTACAAATTAGAATATAATTTAAAACAGTTTACTAGTTAAACATGCAGTGACAAAATAATCATATTCCACAAAGTCACAACAGATTTACGAATACGACAACGACAGTTCAAGGTGTTGTTAATCTAAGAGAGAATGAATACAAACCAAAGCCACTTTGCCGATGAGGTGGTTTTCGTACTTGGTTTCAAGCCGGTAGTTCTCTGGCAGGTTCAATCAAGGTGGTGGAAGAAGAGAGTAATTTGTGGGGGCAGCGTGGGAAAAATACGCCACACAAAAAATCGTTATCAAAACACGCATTAATTACGTCATTAGTCTTTATACCACAAACCAAACCGAAAACAAAATTAGGTACTAGATACAAAAATAAAATGTAACTACATTATTTAAGAATTGGGAAGTAAACTTAGTTTTTACATATAAGAGTAATAATTTTTCAAGAGATATAAAAAAATGGCAAGTGTTCCCATCTAATATACAGTCAAAAATGCTATAAATATTTTGCTAGTTTACCGGGTTTTCTACTCAAAACATCATTTGATCAATTATTTGCTTTAAATTAAATTTAATGTAAATTTCTATCTAAATATAAAGTTACTTGTCATAGAAATACCATACGCAACCAAAAGAGATAGATGTTTTTAGCACTTTTGACACTATAATTTTAATATCACTAATGTATCATATGTAAAATATCTCTACTTTTTTAATGTGAAAATTATAAAACATTCAGACGTGAGACTTTTCTCGGAGATGCACTTGCCTTTATTTGGATTTATCTCAAACATAAACTACTGTACATAAGAGTCTAATAAGAAAATCGAAACATACTACATAAACACTACCAATTACCTTTGTCATTCAACCAGAGAGCAATTTTGAAATATGCCTCATCCATTAGAGTAATAACGACCGCAAGCATTACCTTGGGCAAGTATCCTAACCACATAGGAAATCCACGATTTTGCAGCTGATTGTCCCACCAGTCCTTGAATTCCAAACAAATAAAACTTTAATCCAGCCTCATACATAAATATAAAAAATAAAAAGATCAAATATTTGATGTGCTTGTGATGCAAATTTTTTAAATATTCTTTCCTCGTAGAACGCGCATTATGTTAATCCGTCGTCGGATGTTCTCCGCAGGAACATATTTTCCGGACGTGCGTAGCCGTCCAAATTGAATTTATTGATTTTAGAAATTATGCTATCATGTCCACATAATCCGTTTCAATTTATAGATACTCAGGCTAGATGAAAATCACATTTTTAAATTCAATTTTGATTTGAGACATAAAATACATTCAAAAATACAATATTCTGTTTAGTGATCACTTTGAATTAAAAGAATTCAACAGAACGATAATAATGTTTTAATATTAAGTATAATAGTAGCGTATTTTTTGTCTTTTTGAGCGTCCTGGGGTCATGCCAATTACCGACACCATACTTGACCTCCATTTAATTACCCAGCATCAACTAGCAGAATTATTAACTGTTATTGGGACTAAATTCTATAGAACTATATATTACATTGAATATACCATCAGCAAGATATAAATCCGTGCCACCAAAATATGTTCCTCGCGGTCACTGGTACATTCAAACGAATTATCGGGTGAACTACGAAGTACTTAAAATAACAAATACAACAAATTGAAAAATCAAAAAATATAAAATCCGCACCATTTGAGATTGATTTATCGACGTTTATCGCGTTCCGCCCGCAGTCCGCTGACCGCCACTCGAGGGCAGCGTTGAAACTTTCCTCATGTACTGCGAATTCGCATGAGAGGCGTGAGAAAGGGCAATGAGATTGAACGTGTGACATCAATAATTCAGAGAGTTTAAGAGGCCACTGACAAAATACAACTTTAAATTATACTGGCTGCAAAGTAAACCAACATAAACAAACCAAAATAATAATTAATTAGTATGCACTTCTCACCTGAATGTGTAACGAGACAATCATAACAATAAACACCGCTGAGAGACACACGGCAATGATGGGCACACTGACGCAGTAACGGTACACATGCCGCTTCCAGCCCGGCTGCCACGGTTCCAACCGCCCCGTCACCGGGGACGGCACCAGCGGGCCCTGAAAGCACACCACATGACGTGAGACCTGTACAAGGTCCGCACATCAGGCCGAAGCGAAGTCGTCATTTAACTAGAGGAGTCCACTAAGAAATCAGCAAGCTGCAGCCAAACCGCATTCATACCGTCATGCAATTGATGATGATTATTTTATAATTACAACGACTGCAATGTCTCATATTAGAATATTCAACATTCTGCATATTTACATTTTATATTTAAACATCCAGCTTTATCCTTCAAATATGTACCATTAAATGTATGTACATTTCAATCTTTCACACTCTTCGCCGAATGAGCAAATCATGTATTGCGTGTCATAGTAATCAAATCAAAAGCACATCGATAACGAAGAGGACCGAAAAGTGCGTAATTAATGTGAATTTAAGAGATTTCTTTCAATCAATCAATGCAAATGAAACTTGTGAATCTAGAAATGTGAAGGGTATTCTAAAACTGACTTAATGTGCTTTAACGGCTGACCAATTTTAAGGTCATGCTATAATGTTCATTCTCTACGTTCATGCAGCAGACAACATTAAATCTTAAATGCTAAAGTGACACCTTCAAATAATGTCCATTGTTTGATAAAATGAGCTTGAAGTTGATTGAACACCACACTAGTTATTAAGAAGAAAAACCAACATACCCTGAATAATGATCTTGGTTCTGCTAGCAAATCATCGCGTTGATCCAAAGTACCCCATCGGAATGCCAATTCAGCAGAATACCTCTTGAATGCTTGCAAGTAAGTGGTGACCCATACAATGTTGAACACTGAGAAGAGGACGTAGCCAACATCTTCAAGGGTTTGATGGTTACCATTGCAACACAACTGAAAGAAGCATATGCGTATTTTTATCATTCGTTTTCGTAGAAGAGAAAACAATGTAGCAAGTTTATAGCTTAATGTAAAATATGTTCTTAAAACTCTCGTAGATTCGTATATAAAGAACATTTTAACTTGCTTTAACCTACAGTAGCGAACGATATGCACTCGATAAAAAGCACAAAGTATATAAGTATTGTCGGAATGTGTTGAAAGTTGCCTCGCGTTTCATTTATTTGCTTGCTCCAACGTTTTCTAACTCACTGATGAGGAAACTAGTGGCGCTATCTCACTCTAATTCTGTGCGCCATGCGTTTCCGGTCAAGTTGAAAGTTTTGGCAGGCAGAATGAAATGAATCACTACATTGATATATAACATGCACTAAATACACATACTTCACATAAATGCACGATGCTCTATTCGATTGTTCAAAACGGTTTCCAAGATATTCAAAACGAGGGCGAAATTGTCGAGAATGGTAACTTACCCAAAACAGGAAACCAACCACTGCTGGGATGCTTAATGCAGTGGTATAGTGTCCTAACCATGCAAAATACATGGCTATCTTTACTCCAAAATATTCGGCAATGTTGTCCAAAGGCTGCGGAGCACATATATCGCGCACCCAGGAGTTTTGGAGCTTTTCCAACTCGGCTGGCTCGTGCAGAGGAAATACTTGAGAGATTATCCCAGCAGAGAGACATTTTGGAACTAAAATTAAAAGGTTTGATATAATTTAAAAAATAATAGTGCAGATTTAGTATATTTGCGTCTAATGGAAACAATAAATCAAAATTTTTTATTTTTCTATTGGTTCTTAGATGGTAGAAGAAGAAATATAGCTTATTATCCTTATATCTGATGTACTTACACTTCATTTAACGGAAACTTAATTTATAGCTCCAATATTACTTACCTATCGGTTGGCCTTCCAGCAGATGGAGTCCTGGCAGTGCGCCACTGTCATTAGTCTTCGCTCGGATGCTCTCCAGCAGCCGAAGGACCAACCATTGTCGCTCCTGGGAAGTGAAAAAACTGGCTTCGTTGTCTGATCCTTCAAATAACTGCAGATCTTGAGCGCTGAACTCTTTGAGACCACCACCCTTTGATTGCTTTAATGCTTTTGGAAGGTGGTATTCTTCAGCTGCCCTCAGGAGACTGCAAAATAAATTTTCTTCATTTAATTCCGAGTTTAGAAAATAGGTTTAACTGTAACATACACTGCAATAGGTGCCGTAAGATAAAACGCACTGCTTTGAGTTGATGCATGATGCCTAACATGTACTGTCAGTCCTGGAGTTTGCCTCAATCTTGACAACAACCATAACAGAACTGAGTCCTGCGTGTTAGGTGGAAAAACAACCACAACGTCGCAATTCGGAGTTGACACTCTCTTCAACCACAGTCGTTTTGGGGCCAGGACGTGCCCGACACAAGGTATCTTTCGTTTGATCAATTCGGAAGCTAAAAATAAACGCAAAATGATCAGTTATTCTTTAGTCTTTAAGCAACCAGCTAATCAATTAATAAGATGCATTATATATTAGAGTAACAGGATGTCGTAATGTTCACCTTGTTCAATGGTGTCCTGAGCACATTCGACCAACTTACGCCGTCGCAGGCCGGCGCCGGTCTCGGTTGTATTGGCACCACTTGCCTCCTCCGTCGCCGCCGCCATTTCGCACTCGTCTGACATCGCGGCGAGCAGCGCAGACCCGTGCGGTGCGATGAACTGAAAGCCTACGAAAACACTGCGCGCCGCCAACCGGCGGCGGTGGCAGCGACGGCAATCAATGCCGGGTGCAAAGGGTGCAGGGTCGCAGCATAGAAGACCTAATGGGGGACCCAGCAATGTGCGAGTGTGTGCATTTATTGCAACCAGAGGCGCGTTACGCCTGCTTTGCCATGTTCGCAGAATGCGAATCGAGAGAGAAGGCAGGATGACGTAATGTAAAGAACTACCCTGCTTGTTTTAGTTACTCTCTAGGATAAACAGTTGGGTTTATTTTAAGAACGTATTTTAAGAATGGTTCGAGTCTACAAAGTCCTTGCTTTATTATTGCTTGATAACTGGCGATATAAGGATTTTATTTCAACGAATCCATACATATTACGACAATCATAACAATTTTAGTCTGTATTTTAGGTGTGTTCTATTGCCGCACTATTTGCAAGTGAAAATACGTTAAAGACAGAAAAGCAAAAGTTGTTTCTTAGATATTACAAACATTCACATTGCCTCGACAGTCTAGGTAATAAAATTAACAAGTAATTTCAAATAAAGCATAATGTTTTAAAGAAACAAAATAATGTTCTGTAATTAAGAAATAAACAAATCATTAATTTCAAGAAAAAATAAATAAAGCAATTAGAATTAAGGCTATAATTTATAATTATTTTAACAACATATTTCTTCGATTAATTGGATGAGAAATAAAGATTATTCTGGACAGATTTTAAATTTTAAGATTAAATTTGAATCTGCCATAATTTTATCTCTTTCTTCACTCTTGCCTTCTCGCTTTTCTAACTACGTTGACAAACTCATAACCCACAAACGTCCACAATTGTTGAACTTATTCCAGGTTGGCGGTCCCAAACGGCTATAAATTTCTCGTAAGTGTCATCATTCCTCGTAGGATGATCGACAAAGCCATGCAAGTATTATTCTATTTGCATTGATAAAAAAACCTTTACCAAAACACCTCAATGCATCAACAAAGCACTTTGTTGCTATTGTTAATATTAACACTAATAACAGTGGTTTGTAAAATCCACATACCCCCCGAACAGGTTCATTCAAACAATAACAACAACAATGTATTCAGCTCAGGGCCAGAAATACCTTTAAAAGAACTAAAGAAGAGTGCAGATCATGCAGATCCAGAAATCATAATCCTAGTTAATAACACAAATGCAATCAACCATAATGCAACCATTAAAGTTCCAACAAAAAGTTCAACAGAACTACCAAAGTTGCCATATGGATCTGATGAGATGATGCAGTCTGGTGCTTTACAAAGAGCATTTTTTGTTCTGCTTGGGGGAACTGTGCTGTTGTTGATTTTTCTTGGACTCCGAATGTATAGGTACAGATTGAGTTTACTTTAAACTTAGGTTTAAAATAAATTGAAATATTCATTTCATTATAGATTACATAAAGGTGGATATAGACCCAATGTAATGGTGATGAAGTATGGTGTGGTAGCAAGCAGGAGAGATGTTGAAATGTTACCACTGCCATTAGATGAAGATGATGAGGATGACACTGTGTTTGAAATAAACACTCATATTGAGAATCATTCCTAACAGCAGTACAATTTAGTAACATAATTGATGAAGACTGGATGCATTTTTTATTGGACATGAATGATAAATGACCCACAAGCTTAATAGCACACAGTAACATCTGAATTAGAGAACATATTTAGAGAAATTGACAGAACTGTGCTTAACATCGTGGCGAGTAACGAATGTTTTTCTGTTATAACTACTAACAATTAAGTCGTAATTTGCAAAGCAAATATTTTAAGAAAACGTGATGAATTTCATCCTAATATAATTAGTTTTGGTAATTAATGGTAAATTACATTCAAATATTTTAGTTGTTGTTTAATGTCTTAATTTATATTTAAACTCTAAGTTAACGTTTATTTCTTCATGTATATTTTTCACAGGATATGAAACTAATCCAACTATACTTTGCATATTTCTCACAATCACATCACCAAAGAAACCACATACTAGTAAGAGATGAAAACAGCTTGTTGTTTATCCACTTGATTTCACCTTATTCTTCTGTTTGATTTTATAATCTGACAAAGCTGCTCTTATAGCATCCTCAGCCAGCATTGAGCAATGCAATTTCACTGGTGGTAAAGCCAATTCTTTAGCAATATCTGTATTCTTTAGTTTGGCAGCCTCATCAATAGACTTGCCCTTTACCCATTCTGTTGCCAATGAGCTACTGGCAATAGCTGATCCACATCCAAATGTTTTGAATTTAGCATCAATAATCTTGCCATTGTCATCCACTTTAATTTGCAACTTCATGACATCCCCACAAGCTGGAGCTCCAACTAAACCAGTCCCGACACTAGTATCCTTTTTATCCAGGGATCCAACATTACGGGGGTTTTCGTAGTGGTCGATTACATTGGGATGATATGCAGCAACCAATGTTCGTATTGGCGAAGTTGTTGCTTTTAAGAGTTTTCCGGTCGAGTTTAATGCCATCGTGCTGTAAGATTCAATACATCAATAGTTATTTTTTTGTGTTGAATAAGTTTTGCAAAGTGTCGCAATAGTAAATCGTGGAAAATAACAATAATCTAACCTTAAACTGCTGATACCACGGCAGAAGTAAGACTGGCAGGAACCACAGAGCGAAACACAAATCAAATTTTTACGACCTTCGCCGTTTGACGTCAAGACAAGATATAAATAAAAAAAAGTGATCAACAGTGCAGTATCTAAGCAAGAAAATTTACAGAAATTATTTAAATAATTCTGACAAATATTAGTAACTTTAGAATGAATGGGTAATTAAGATCTTTTCCTATTAATGAAAATATCATAACTCAATTAAAATGATTGACCAAAAACAAGAAAAAGTAAAAAAGTGAATTTCTATAAAATAATCGTGAGATGCCAAATTACAAATTAGAGTATTATCTTTATTACATAAGTTATATATATATATATAGTACAGATATTTCTATGATTTACATTTAGATCCAAAATACAATTCATTAAAATAAAACGCCAATAACAATCAAT
>JAODIE010000007.1:9290684-9357020 GCA_027575565.1 Diploeciton nevermanni
TTCTTCATTGTTCCCAAAGTCCCATCAATTATTCCGTTTGATGCGAATTGTGATGCATTTCTTGTCAAAAAACGTTATCATGTCCTATAATAATAATAAAATTCGGTAAAAAAAGACAAAAGATAAGTTTATAAACATTACCTGTATATGATATTTGAATCCCAATTCTTTAAACATTGCATACAATACTTCAACCTGCAAAGGCACGTAGAGCAAGACATTCTTCCATATTTCCCGATTTACACACAGGAAATTGAACCACGCAATGTGAAAAGGTAGGGCGCATGACTTTATCTTTTTTGATTGGGTCCTTTCGAAGATCATTTCTTTCAAAGGTTCGCTATAATAAGAAATAATCACATGGTATAATAAAGAATAAAGATATAACTTTTAAACAATGGTACCTTTCTGCAATGTCACTATTAACTTCAATTTCACCTTGTTGTGACGTAGAATAGTTTAGTTCACCCTCCACATCACATTCGCTTAAATCAATTTCACCGTAATTCAACTTTTTTCTTCGCTTATTTGGCTGTGTTTGATTATCTACAACCTGGCCATCATCATGTCTTTCTATTTGTAAATGCATTGAATTATAAACATGTTTCAGCATTTCAATTCCCCTTCGACGCTTCATGTGCTTCAATCCAATTTTATCCAACTCTGCATGGATTTCAGGTGTGGTCATATTTTCATACATAGGCATTGGTGTAACGTCCACAGATTTGACAAATATTCTATCTGCCGGTGTTCCTGGCGTTCTGGAAATCTGCGTGGTTATTTTACTACCAATGGGGGCAAATTTGCTGTCGGGAGGCGGTTTTGACGGTTGTTCTAATGCATTTTGATTTGAGCATAAAGCTGTGGCTTCATTGATTTCAATCCGGTCTATATTCTGTAATACTTTCGTTTGTTCTAATAGATTCGCAAATGTGTCTTCGAACATTGCACTCGTTCTTTTTCTAACAGCGTTAGTTACATTAAATTGTTTGTGAGGTGTTTTGTCCTGAGTTATTAATTCTTGGACACGTCGTAATTTAATAGCAGTGGGAATATTAGTAAACACAGATTTATCAGCGAGAAGGCAGTCAAATTCGTCGGCATTATTTTCAGTAGGTGATTTTCCAGGTGTCATAGGCGATTCGTGATTAGTTATTCGAAACGAAACTTTTTCTGGTGTTCTGGTACTAAAATATGGATCATGATCATCAAAGTGATCGTAATTATAAGATGGAAAACTGTGATCACTATCATGTAGATAATGGTCATTTTCATTAATTTTCCTTGAAACACTTACTATGCCTGAAAATGTCTCATCATTTTTATTTGATGCAGATGCATGATCTTCGCTTTTCTCTCCTTTATTTAAATCGTCAGCAATGTATATTGAACTATTATCTTGAAAATTAACATTATCTTCCGTAATCCCATGAAAACTACGTTGCTTCTGTGAATTATCCAACTCATTTTCTGCTTTTTCATCCGTTTTCAAACAAAAGCTTATACTTTTGTTTGCAGGAGAACACTCACCAAAATCATCCTCATTATTTATAACATCCTCGTCCGTATTGTCACGATTGCTTAAATTTTCTCGTTCAATTTCGGTACCTTCACCTTTTTCATCAATTTGAAGGGTTTTATAGTAATCAGATTGACTCTGTCGTCTTCCCTCGTCAATTTCTGCTTCCAACAAAGATAATTTTATCGCTTTCTGTAAGTCTTCATCATCCTCTGAATATGCATTTAAACGATTTTCTGCTGCTTTTCTTTCTTGCAAAACGCGCAACATTTCCGTGATACTAAGGCTAACTTCAACTTCATTTTCAACTTTTTTACCATAATCATCATCCTCTTCCGACTCAGAAATAGCAAATTTATTATTTTTATGTGCAAGTTTTTCGAATCTCCATGTTGGGTCTGTATTAGGTTTTGGAGTTGCATGCATAGAAGAATAATTCAGTTCTTCGTCACTTATATAGATACTATCCGTTGTCGAAGAAGTAGAAGTTAATGAATTTGTTGACGAATTTCGTTGAAAACCGGAATTTCTCGAAATCTGAAAGGACCTTTTTCGGAACACATTCTGATTATCATTATTGTCCATCTCGTCATGTAATTCCTGTGTTAAATCAATGCAACCATCATCAAAATCAATTTTATCTTGTGATAAATCAATAAAGTCTGCATTTTCTGGGTCAGCGTTATCATCAACAATTTCTTGTGGTTCTATAGTTTCCATAGGTATTGTTATTTCCAAATCGCCATTTTCTAAAGTTACATTTTGTTTCTCCACTGAAATATCTACTGAATCATCCTTATTCACCGCTTTTTCAGTTGTTTCGGAAGGTAGAAAATACTTTTCAACACAAATTGACATACAACCCTCAGCAAAAGTTTCTGAATTTAATAAAGCTTCTATATGATGCGTAACATTCATCGTTTTATACAATTTGCTACTTTCAAGCAAAGCTGAATTATTATATGAATGGTTATAAGTTTGATTGGGTGTTGGCAATTCTGAAACATTTAAAAAATTATGTTTTTCGTTTAATGATGATGACATATTCTCACTATCGTCAATATTATCACCACAATTTCTTATATTGATATCCTTGCTTCCTTCGTTAATTTCTATCGCTGTTGAACTATTGACTTTTTCAGTTGATTTACTCTGCTTAATAGTAACTCCTTCGTACATTTCCTGATCAATTATATCAGACGATGCGGTCCGCACGGAATCTTCAAAGTCATCCTCTTCATAATCACAGAAACTTTCATATGTACAAATTCCATTTTCATTTATTTCAATACCTTGATTTGAATCATTTAAGTCCTCCACAGTTGCATTTGAACCTTTTGCTTTTGTTTTCTTCATTTGTGATGCAGAAGCAAATTCCTTGAAATTCAATCGTTTTGGCGTTAAACCAATCAATTCATAAACCTCACCTAATTTAATTGTGTCCTCTTTATTTTGATTTCTTTTTAACTTGATTGAATGTTCCCCTTTTTCGTGATTTTCATTTTGGGCATTCATATTGCTAATTAAAGATGCAGATACGTATTTTTTAAAACTATCTTTATCGAGATCGGCATGGCTTGGTTGATTTTCATTTGAATTTCTTTCATACTCAGAACCGCAATTATTTTGAAAACTTGGTGCTTTCATAATTAGATCTTCCTTTTGCTGTGGAGGAACATAAGAGGTAGTAAATTTTGCATCGTCAGATTTATCACCAATCATTTCTTCATCGGACGAACCAAATAAATCAGGAGAAGTACTTCGAAATGTATTCCTATTCAATTGAGATACTGAACCAAAAAAACAACTTTGTGCACTGGCAAAAGTACCACTTGCAGATACTCCATCACTACTATTATCAATGCTCGAGTAATTTTTAATTATGTTGACTCCATCAATTGTGCCTACTTGTACTTTTCCTTCAGTAAATGATGTTGACTTATGTTCCATAGCCATCTTATCCGTTTCTTTAATTGGTAATGTTTCTGAACACTTTTTAGACTCTCCGTCATTATCAATGCTGCAATTTTTCTCTAAATTTCCTTCCTGTTCAAAAAGTAGGCTTTCATCTAATAATTGAATTGCTTGTTTCACTGAAGACGATTTTTTAGCATTCTCTACGGTGACATTTGCAAATTTCCCATTATTTTCGTTCCTTTCAAGTTCTTGGTTTAAAGCAAAATTGCCTTCATCAGGAAGTGTAGTCCCAATTTCCTCTACAATATTTAATTTTTTCTTTTTCTGTGGAGATGCATCTCTTCCAGGAATTAGTTGCCAGTTTTTCAATAAACAACCACAAATTGCCACAGTTTTATCAAGTTCCAAAACATCCACATAATAGTCGTTAATATATCCACTATCTTGTGCAGATTTTCTGAACAGTTTCTTATCTACATTTACTAACTCCTGAAGAGTGCAGCTATACACAATTTCCTCTACAGATCCTGAAGAATCATTAGTTGCAAATGGATTTGCTATTATTTGGGATATTTTTTCTTGTATTTTCTTAGCGCGATCTTCTTGAGTTGTTGTAAATAATTTCGGTTTGACATATCGAAACTTGAATTTTTTTCTAGCGGTCGTTATTTTACGTACACCTTCACCGAGAACTATTTTTTGTGATTTAAGTCCGTGTGGATTATATCTAAAAGCCATTAAGCTTTGTCTAGCATTTTCAGCAATTTCCTGTGTTGAAGGATATATATTTTCATCATTTTCATTTGCTGTAGATAAATCCGGTTCCATGCTCTTAGACATTGCCATGGCTAATTGTAAATGTTCCACATTAACATCAGAAGTTTTAGCAACATGCATTAACTTTTTTTCTTCATTAATAACAACTTTCTTTGATGGTCTAGTAGATTTAAACCTTGTTGCACGTTTATTGGCGTCTCTAACTTCTGAAAATATTCTTGCCAGTTTCTTGACTGGCTTTGGTGATACAAAATCACCATCACTAATATTACTGCTATTAAGTTGTGTGTTTGGTTTTTCTCCATCTTCAGTAACTGCATCCTGGTAGACAGACTGATTGTGCTTATCTTCCTTCTTATCTGGCTTAGTAAAATATCTAGATATGGTTTCAGTTTTGGAAGGTACTCTGCCAAAATAAACAAATGTAATAAATTAATAACTAGTTATTTATTACAGAATACTACAGCTTAATGTACATAATGGATTTCTAATACATTAAACAGAGACTAGGAACACACCTATTTCTTTTACTTTGTGATGTAGAGGTTCTGGTAGAAGATACTGTACCATGGTTGCTTCTTAGGCTTCTCTTCATCCTGCAAACTTTCAGCAAACTTCTTATCCTGGTATTTCTTTATAACATGAGCAAGTTCTGGTTGATTTAGGGCAGTGTTCATCGATGCCATGTGCTCCCTAATTTCAGGTGAAGCTTGAAATTTATTTGATGTTGATAAATCACGCTTGAAACGTTGGATAACTGGAAGTTTTCTAAAATTTTCTTGTAAGATCATCCTTAAATGTTTATAATATACTTCTTACTCGAATATGTACAAAGAAACAGCACTTAAGGCAAGAACACCAAAAGCCAAGTAGTTTCGGTTTTGTGCAAATGGAGTGCCTTTTGCTCTTCGTGGTTTTCGGAGCCTTTCATCCAGATTTCTGTCCATAACAATAAATATTTTACTTTACTTATTACTCTATTTACTTGAACTTGATCAACGGTAACAAAGCTAACCCAAAACTCATCGCTTGACACGTAAAATCACGCGTATAGGGGGCTACAGGGCAAATAAAGCAGAATCGAATTTATGGCTTTCAAACTCATCATAGAGCATAAATTAATTTGATGTAAATTAATGATGTGAATTAATTGAATGTAAAATAAATAATAAAGCCAAGTTATAACAGTTAATATAACCTAATTATTGATATTTAGTCAATTTTATTACTTCCTTCTGTTAAAAATAACTTGTTCATATCATCTATATATCATCTAATTGAATATTAAAACTAATGATAAGATACGAAAATGTTTATTTGTTCATTTGACACTTGATTTTTACATGTAATCATGTAATAAACTAATTAGCATTATTTATCAACAAATCACTGTCAGTTTTCGAAATCATCAGTGAAAATGCATATCCATAAAATCAGAACAAAATATCTAAAGCATTAATGTAATCATGAGTGACCTGCAAGTCGATCTTAACGAAGAGTATTTTGTCGCCGGTGCGGCACATTCTAACGACTATTTCACCAGTAAAAAGCAATGCAACTGCGGTTCCCCAAACTGTAATTCACTTGCTTGTATAAAGACAGTTACAAGAAACAATTCGTTATTGTTAATTGGGGGAGATTCTATCGAGAAGACTAAATCTCCTGCAAATATTGAAGTGTCGGTGGAACGTGAAGGTTTTGAAGAAGATCTGGGAGAAAACGAAAAAGTTGAGGAAGAAAGCAAGTTTGATGACGAATACGATTTAATTCCTGTTAAAGACGATTCAGTTAAAACAACCAAAGTCGAACGAGACGGATGTTGGTGCAGTTTCAGACAATCAAATGATCAACTAGTTCAACAATACATTGAGCAATTTAAAGAAAACCTACACTTTTCCAGTCACTTACATAAATTAAACCATAATAGTGAACTCTTACCTTTAAGAACAAGTGATAAGGGGACATTTGTTTGCACAAATAACGTATCCATTAGAGAGACAAATATGGGAACGCGGTCAGGAGATCAAAAGTGGAAACCAGCTATCGCCAGAAAAATCGACACCACGCCGTTTGACTTTTTAAATGATAATGCAGAGAAAGTGTGCAATGTGGCTAAAATCATTCCTAAAAAAAACACGGAATTTATTATTATCAACTGTAGTATAAACGATGATGATAAAAAAGCGGAAACTCTTCACAACTCTCTTAGAATCTGTGGGAATTATAATAAACTACAAAATGCAAAAGTTGATAAGCTTTTCGCTCATGATAATACTCCATCTTCATCTGATTCATGTCGGGAGTCAACAAGTAGTAATCAATGTCCAAATTCTAAGAAAAAATCCAAGGAATTAACTAGAAAGAGAAATAGTAGCGTAGTGACATTCGAAAAATCAACCAGAAGACTTTCATCTCGAAGCCAAATATCTAAAAGGAAGATTGGATCACGTAAGAGAACTCCGTATCTACCAGGTCTTTTGTTAAAATCCAAAGGAATTCAAACAAAAGGTGAAATGCCCGCTGTAGATCTATCATTTCATGCATGTCCATATCTTTCTTCCGAGGAAGAAGATGAGTTGGAAGACTATGACATTAGTTGTAATGAGTGCGAACAAAAACTTAAGGCAAATGCGTATACACAATGTTGCAATGAAGTGAAATCTTACCAGTCTGCAAATAAGAGATGCGGTAGTCCTTTAGAGAAACCAAAGAAACATAAACGTGTTATTAGTATTAAAATTTGTGGAGGTCGTTGCGGTTGCCTTAGTCCCACTACCTCAAGCAGAACGAGATCTACTTATTCGAAACTCCTTAATGAAAAGTCGAAGAAATTATCACAGATGTACCCAAAAAAAGATGATAAAACACCTACTGATAAGTTGGAAAATAGTAAATCTTGTAATTCCAAGATGTGCCTGAAAAAGCTAATGGAGCAGCCAGTGAAAAACAGAGCGCAACTCATGGAAGAGCAAGCAAAACGTGTCAAATCGAGCCAATGTCAATTTTCGAAAGGGTTCTTGAAGGATTTCATTGCACCGTGGAATAAAAATAAAATGATTGATAAATGTGAATGCACAACAAAGGAAAATCAAGTTCAACCAATTCCGCCTGTTCAACAACTATCTGACGTACTTGAAATGAGTATGAAAGAAGACCGTGTTATATGTGTTGACCAGTTTACTTGTACCTGTTCAGCTAACAAGCCTAGTAATAAACAAACCAATTGTAAACCCATACAAAAGGACCACACAACTGAAACTATTCAATGTTCGTATCCTGAACCTGATTTATGTAGTTGGAGTGGTATTGATCAACCTTTTCAAGTCATAGGAATAACTGGTTCTCTAAAGTCGCGAAATTGCTGCAACCAAGCACCTGTTGAACTCCCAAAGGAAGAGAATCTAGATGCAGAGTGTACTTGTAGAAACATTTGTCATGACGCTTGTACAAATGCCTGTAGTAAACCATGTATGTTAAGAATGGCAATTAATTCAAGTCCTATTGGCAATCAAAACCAATGGGCTCAGTTTCAACCGGTCAATATTCAGTTTCCTTTCTCCGAGCGTTGCAACGGACCTAGGTATTGCATGAACATGTCCCAACCCTATCAAATATTCTATCCTGCCATTGCGGTGCAGGTAGATTCAGAAGAATTGATCGATTGGCCAGTTTCTACACAACATATGATCATGACTTCAAATGTACCAAAGCAGAAAATAATTGGCGCAGTTGCAGTGGCACCTGAAGTGACAGTTATCAATGATGATGCCAATGAATCTGAGAAAAATGATGGGGAGGATGAAGAAGGTAGTGGTAATAATGATGATGATGGCGATGACGAACAAGACGAGAGTGAAGATGATGACGACGAAGATGACGAAGATATTATAAGATCTTTCAAAGCTAGAAATTCAATTCCAGTTCATAAAGAAGGCTCTCCAAAGTATGCTGGAAAAGATAATGTTACATCAGGAGGAAGTCTGAAAGAGATTAGTTCATCCGAAGAGATAATTGCAGTTCCTATGGATTCAATTAGTCCTAAAAAGAAGAAGAAGGTAGACAATCTGAAACCTGGTGAAGGAGGAAAGTCGCCGACAATGCCAGGCAAGCAAGTTTCTATGAAATATGATTTTAATCTTTATGACGGCAACTCCATGGAAGAAGCCAAAACTTCACCTGTAAACAGCATTGAGGAACGCATAAGAATTGTTCTCAACCAACTTTTAGCTGTTGTTTTATTTTTCTAATATTTTTGTTTTAGTTGCGAAAAAACCTTGAGCAACGGCATGACTTTGGAAGCGAGAGCGCCAGTAACCGGAGCCAAAATACAATTCACTCCTTCAAGGACAAGGCATTGAGTCTTCAGGATGAAATGGAAATTATGCCTGAAATGACGGAACAAAATTTTCCAACAGCAGGCCGCAACAAAGCCAACAATCGCGTGTAGCATTCATAAATAAAAGGAAAATATTGTATTCGTCCCTTGCTGCATTTTAATTATTTTTAAATGTTTGACAACACTTGTAAGTAATTCCAGTTGTTAGATGGCGTTCTCTGCGAAAACAAAATCGTCGTCATTTTTCGGATATCAAACTGACTAATCAAAATTTTCCATTCAATTAACGTGAGCTTTAAGAACAAGGGCTAAAGATGGGTGACAATGCTGAAAAGTTGGCGCAGTTTAAAGCTGTTACAGGAGCAAACGATGAACGAGCAAAGTTTTACTTGGAATCGGCGACTGGGAATTTGGAGGTTAGTTTAATATTACTCTTTTCTATTCTCTTGGCTAGGAAACCGAATTAATTTGATTGGATAGAGTAGTTTTATTGAGCTCTAACAATTCTAATTTCATCCTTGGCATTAGATGGCACTGGCTAGTTTTTTTGATGGTGACCTAGAACCTGAGTCGAATTCTGATATAGATGTGATAGAGGATCCACCACAGAGCAAGCCACTAGCTGCACCAATAAAGGTTCAGGCAAAGAAACCCAGCAAATTTGCCACAATTCATTCACTTAATCAAAGCAGTGATGAGGAGGAGGATGGCCAAGCATTCTATGCAGGTGGATCTGAACATAGTGGACAACAAGTATTGGGGCCTAAGAAAAAAGATTTCGTACAGGATATGTTTAAATCGGTTAAGGAGTAAGTCACAACAACTTTACATATATGCCTTATATATACATATTTGCTTATGCAATTTTCATAAATATATATATATATATATATATATATATATATATATATATATATATATATATATATGAAATCTTTACCAATAATATTCCAGGCATGGAGTGGAAGTTTTAGATAGATTTGCTGCTGGTGGAAGTAGAAGTACAGCTGCTTTTCATGGTACAGGCTACAAATTAGGCCAAACTAATGAGGATACAGAAGAGGTGGCTGGTGCTCCAGCTCCACAACAACCTGCACTAGTTACCTTAAAACTGTGGAAGGATGGGTTTAGTGTAGATAATGGTGACTTGAGGTTGTACACTGATCCTGCAAATCAAGACTTTTTGAACAGTGTAAGACGTGGAGAGATTCCACACGAATTATATCGAGGTGCAACTGAAGTATGGACTACTTAAAATAGATAAGATTTCATATATATCTCATAAATTAAAACTAACAGGTGCATGTTAGCATGGAAGATCATCGCATGGAGGAATTTTCCAAAACAGCTGAACCTAGAACAAGGCATGTTTTTCAAGGTGCTGGTCACACTTTAGGAAGCCCAACACCTCCCACTGTGGGAGCTCCTTATCCTGAAGATAGTGCTGTGAATGAAAGTAACGCCAAAGCATGTTTGAATGTGGATAAATCGCAACCAACTACTAAGTAAGTAATCATTTGGGAGGTTTGTAGTTCATTTAACACAAAATGATCATTATTTGTATAGCCTGCAAATTCGGTTAGCTGATGGTTCACGTATTGTTGGAGAATTCAATCACACCCACACCGTGCTACAAGTGCGTAATTATATTATATCTGCGCGGCCACAATATGAAACGCGCACTTTCTCCCTAATGACGGCATATCCACCAAAAGCTCTGGACGATTCACAAACACTGGTTGAAGCAGGCATTCTAAATGCTGCAATTATCCAAAAACTAAACTAAATTCTTCTTCTCTGTTTTATGTATTCCCTTTTCTAAGCATAAGATGTAAACTAGTGAGTTTTCTAACTTAATTTGGTAATTAATGAACGATGCCTCAGTTGAAATATTAAAGAGTACATTTTCAAGTCGAATTAATGCTTTTGATCGATTTGAACTTTTAGCTGGCGAAGTGTTTTGAAAGGGGATCAAAATTGTGTATGCATGCTGGGTTGCATATAGTCCACTCATTATTTGAAACAGAAAACAATTCATGAACTGTAAATCTCAACATAACATCAATTCCACGAAATAATTGTACTGCAAGCATTCTAAGAATTCGCATTCCATGTGCGAATGGTGCAACTTAATTTTGCCATCACATCCGATTCTACTTTGTTTTGTGTTTACGTTGTGTTATGTGGTGTGTGCCAAAACTCGCGGATGAAATCATCATCGAGCTGGGCGTGACAACAGAGCTATGTATAACGCATGACGTAACTTTTTAAATGCAATGCGCGACGAAATGAATGCGCACTCGGTAGCGGAACGCGTTTTGTTGAGAACCAGCGAGGAGCTCACAAAATAAAGCGTATCGGACGCCGTTTTGTGTCCTACTTTTAAGCGCAATATACGTCGTATAGTATAATCGTAAGGTAAAGTTATCGTCTTTCAAATTCTTAGGAATTGGATAACACGGAATGCGTTAATTGTCACGTTCGTTGAGGTATCATGGTAAGCTAAAAACATGCAACAATGCAAGATAGCTCGCATTTAGTTTTACATTTGAACGAAAATGTTTTATGAATGAAACGCTTTGAGATTTCTTGAACATATTTACTTTGGGTACCCTAACGAAGATAACACAATTTTATCGAACGTACAAATATCATTAGGAAATATGAAATAAAATATGAAATCACAATAGTATTGTGTGATAAAGCGAATATACTTAGGAATGAAGGCTGCGAATTGCGGCAGCCCAACTTGCAATCTGTCATTGATTTCTGTAAGGGCAGGAAAACGAGGTTATAAGTTAAATCTCCGTTATCAACGTACATTTTATTCATCTGCAATCGAAGTATAATCTCTTCAAACTGTAAATTTCTAAAGAGTAGAGTTTAATTTGTGTGTAGGCTTGCGTGGGCTAGGTTAACATAAAGGTGCAATAAGTTATCGTTATGTGCACGCCGAGTAATTTATTCAACGCAACTATGTGTATTCCGTATACAACATACTATCGCTCTAAATGGGCGGCATCATAATCATCAGGGGACTCACATGGTCAATGTCCATCTTAGCACGGCTCATGCAGAGACGCGTGCTGAAGGAATAGAATCATTAGAATAAAGAAATGCGAGGAGAGGTAACAGGAGAGCTAATACTGCGATAACAGTTTTCTAGACGTCCAGGTGAGTATTCAGGTTGGTATTGACTGTATGGTGTGAAGCTTGTTTGCAGATTTGTACCTAGTAGCCACAACCGTAGCTGGGCGAATGTAACGCGCTTCTCTGGTTTCTCTGCACGTCGGCGCGCGTCGCTGGGTCAGTCCGGCAGCCAGTTGAGTCAGTCGAACGCCAACTGCCTAGCGCCGTGGAGTGCGTGGCATCGGTCGAACCCGTGTTTGTGTGGAGCGTGTGTGTGCGCGCCTCTCTAGCTTCTCGTCGTCGTTGAGCGCGCGCGGTCGTGCGGTTGTTTATGGTGGCCCATCCCAGTTCGCTGCGAATGTGTGTGCCGTTCCCGTAAACAAATCGCGCCTCTGCCCGTTGTCCCAGCGAACCACGAACTAAGGACTGCGCATCGCTCTATGGATAACCGATAACCCTTTTGCTGTTGATACTGTGAGTACTACGACGCAGACTGTTTGGGATAGGCAGTTATAATGCCCACAATAGAATGCTAATATAATTGCATTATTGCACCTATTCACAACGTTCATTCTTCAATTCAACCAAATGTAAGGATACATTGCAAGAAATGTGACGAGTTTGACATCAGTCAGTTTAGTTCTGCTGTTGGCGGCGCAAGTGGCAGCAGAGGCGGCAATTTATATAGCCTGTGTTTGTTGTTGTGTTATACTGTAGCTGAGTTGTGATGGTGTCGGCTTGTATGCCAGAGCAACGACAACCTGTAAGGTAGACGCGGGCCGTGATGCGTACGCTATCGCGTGTGCACGGCAAGGTGTGTACCGCTGACTGCTAACTCTTGCAGCAGAAACAAAGTAGTAACGGTTGTTTGGTTATGGCGACACACTGCGTTTCCATTGGCTAGATGGGCTCAATAACGTTTGTTTATGCCAAATTTTCCTTCAAAACACACAAAATATGAACAACACTGTTTACTAACTTCCTTAAAATTCAATCTGATTAAATTCTTTGTCAAGTGTATCACAATTTTCGTAAATTATTTTATATTTTCAAATTGTTGCTGTGTTCACGCTGTTCCACGGTACAATTACTCATTGTTTTTTATTAAGTACTCGAACGTGCGTGCCACTATCGTATAAACAAAACCTGCTGAACAAATGAATATTTCCAGATTTTCAACTATATTATGTGCAAAGTAATGTACGTTAGGCCTCATTCATTCTTAGTCTTTTCACAAACTACACATTGGCACATTATTGATATTTCTCTTATAAAAAATAAACATTGAGGTTAAACACGCATAATAGAATACTTCAGAGAATCATATTGTAAACTGTACCTTAGTCGGGAGTAGAAATCAATAGAATATCCATCATCTTCACCAGTTTCTATATTCGATTCGTGTCAGTGTGTGTCATACGACGTATTTGTTTTGCTTTGATCATCGCTGATCGTAAAAGTGCGCCTATTTTTAGATACAAGTTTGCACACGCTTGATTTTACTATAATTTTGGTCAGGAAGATAAAATCTTGGTATAAATTTAATGTGAATTAGTTCTGGAATGTTTGATTATGGCAATTCATAATTAAAGCATTCATAAGATTAAAATAGTGTATGATGTCATTTTAGTGACTTTTCTTCCTTGAAGTTTTCCAAATTATTGAATTGACATCTGTTGGAATTAATCACACTCTCAATTTGATCAAGTTTTTGATCTCTAACTTTTACAAAGCACAGAAAGACAGAAAACTTTTTCAAAGTTGATTTAATGTTCTAGATTTGGTTGACACAATTTCCCCACTTTTCACAGCTCCATAAATGCCGCATGTTGCACCCCTTTAACAGAAGACTGCAACCATTCAATACACTTCTGGTTTTGTCCTCAATTTTCGTATCTCTGAGTATTTGCTGATTGATTCGAACACGACTTGTTTTGGATTTATTCTATAACGTTTATTCATTTGATTTCTCATCTTCATACAGATCACAATGTTAATAGCTTAATAGAGCAATATAGTTAGTAATACGTTTAATCAGGTCAGCAATAAAAATGTGTAAGTGTTTTTAGTGACTTGTTTCTTTGTCTAATGTGGTGGGAAAGATGTTTGTGTTAACATAACAAGCGCGTTATTCAGCAGGTTGATTAATATTTAGGTCATTGCATACATTACAGTATATCGCCAAAGGGGAAGCATAATGGGCTGCACATTTCATGCATGCATGCAAATCGGGAATATGTAGATGAATTTAATTAAGTTCAAGCAAACCACGACCCGAATTGTCTTTCATTGCGAATTACAAGTGAAAATTATCGCAAATTCAACGAATTGTAATAATTAATCATTGCTCATACTCTTACTTTACTTTGGTGGATTGCGGCATATTTATTTTTAAACTTGTTTTATTACTAATGTTCATTTGACCTTTCAATTGGGTTGCTAAATGAGACTCGTTTTAGTGACTTGTTCCCTGCTCTGTTTTGATCTCCCACTCATCATCAAGGCTTTATTCTGATTCTAGTTGTTGTTTTTATTTCCAAATGATGATGTTCTCCAGCTCCCGGTATCGGTAATGATATTCATGCGGTTGCCATTCACAACCGGCAAGTCGGTTAGACGCCAATTAAGCATTTAAAATATGCTTGTGACTAGTTAACCGACATAGTTTTTAGGTGACGCGTTCGCTAATACAACGAAATAAACGCGACAAGCAGCGGGGTAAACAACGAGCAACAAGTTAACCATGAACGCGAGTCGCGAGCTATCTCATGAATCTCAATCAAACATTTATAGCGACTATGTCACTGGAGTGGCTTACTTTGAGGAAAACAAAGATTACGTGCCTTGCGGTTTTCTCTTAATAGAACATCCAAATGACTCAGCTAATGTGAGATAATGTTAAGTTGGTAATACTAGGTTGTTTGGATATCGATGTTTGTTATATGAAATGAAATTGAAAGTCTGAAATTTAAGTATATTTGTTTTGTAATTGGTAGTAGAGTTTTTTATGACGGGAAATACATATATTCTACCAATATATTGTTATTGATATATTTAATGTTATGATTTTACATATCTTCATCCTGCATTCATAAAACACCTGCGGTTTCGCTTTATGGTACCACTATGTCTTCAATTTGTTTTTTATGTCGTTCACCTACTTCAGTCACACTGCTCCGGTTCTCATCGTCTGAAAGTATGCATGGGTTGAACTGGCACTGAGGTGCTGAATGCGGATGTCACCCCGACACTTGTTTTGAAATGTCACAGCATGCTACTGATGTGCATATTACCCGAGCAAACAAACCGGAAAGAATGGTTTCACACTGCTGTGCACTCCTGGACTACTGGAAGTTCAAGTGTTTATAATCGCTTTAAAAGAACTTGAATTGTGTAAAAAAAAGTGCTTAAAATGCTGTTCTCTTTTATTATCTGAATAATTTTATACAAATGCGCTTAAATATAGTGTAAGAAAACTATTAAAGTATTGCAGCGAGCATAAAATTACTTTAATGCGTTTTCAAGTTGATAAAAATTGTTACGTTTACCTTTAATTGCGATTAATTTGTCATTACATAATTCACTAGAATAGGCCACAAAAGGAGTGAGATCATTATTTGAAAGAAGTTTGAAATTAGATAATACCAGTACCATGTCATAAAGCAGTAAATTTAAAATAGTTTTTTTTTTTTTTTTAAATTTTACGTGTAAGGGACAATGTTGTAAGTATACTGACAATATGTGGGCACCCACGATGGCGGAAAAAGGAAGAGAAAATCGATGAGTCAATGAGCGCCCAGTCGTCGCGCCAGACTGGCTCGAGCGTGCTTAACAGCCCATTGTTGGCGGATCCTCGCAAACATTTATTGTCGTTAATTAGAGGGCACTCGAGGGCTTACGATGGGATTAATTCTGTACCGACTTACAGTTGTTGTTAGCACCCACGTCTCCATGCACCAGACCTAAAGCTGGCGAACTAGTAGACATCGTAAGGAGATTAAATACGACAAGGGCACACCTTAAAATAATATGCATGCTATATCATGTTCATGAATATGAAGAGACATTTGTAGGTTTTACCAAAGGGTAATTATTTGCTAAGCTATTACGATCGCAAAGGCAAAATGCTTTATTGAAATAAACATCAACTAAAAATAGACCAAATACTTGAACTTTTTAGTAAAGTTTAGGTTATTGCGAGGCATGATAACATTTTTATTGGGTCCTATTGGAAATGTGTTGATTCACAGCAATGTTTTAGATAATGTCATATTTAGAGTGATTGTTCTATATAAAAAGTTTTGCTTAAACCTACAACAATTAGAAACATTTTACAATTAATACTCAATCCAAGTAGCAACCAATAGAACCAAGTGTAGTAAAAGACAAATTAGGCTTGGTGCTCTCCAAACATTCTTATGCCTCCCCTTTATTTACATCCTATTTATTATAATTGACATCTAATGATATAAAATTTTATATTTGTCAAATATTTTCATTTTGTCATACTTTGCTTCTCCTGGTCCGGAAATCGCAGGTCTGCAGGGAAGTGAGTATCATCATCGCTCTCAACCCTTTTGTACCATATCGGTCATAGACCACTGGTCTCTCAGTAGCTGCAGGAAGGGAATATAAAGATATAATTTTATGATCATTTAAGTTTAATGGAAGTTCGATGTTAAATTGTTAGATTTGATGACATTTAAACTATAAATACCCGCAAGCCTATCAAGGCATGCGTGATGTTGCTTACTATATCGTTTAAATCACATTTCGAGAATTCAAGGACAGAATATACTATTTTACATATATAATACAGGAAGCTTAACCATTTGAAGCTTAACTTTTGAAATATCGGAGGAAGAAAACTCTACAGAAAGGCAAGGTAGAAGAGTAAAAATGTTTCTTTGTATTCTAAATCTCAAGCAAGGAAAAATAATTTAACTTCAAAGCATTTTGTGCAAGAAAATTACAAAGTAGTTACTGATTTTTCTTTTGACTTGTGTGGTGGTTTGTAATAAGTTATTAAAATTTATGCAACAACTATGGCTGACATAATAGATTGCTGCTCTCATCGTGCATTACATCATTCTACAGCGTCATCATCACAGCGTAAGCGAATTGTGATGTAGTGTGCCACTTTAGATGTAGATTAATGCAAAGCATTTTATTCCACTGAGTGTGCTCGGTATTTATCTAAATAAATTGATATTTCATGTTTTAAATGGCAATCTAGGTGATGTCATTGTTAAAAGCTGATAAAGTAGAATAGTGATGCGCAGGAAAAGCAGTTCAATTATTTTCCTGCTAACACGTTGTAAATTGAAGAATGGTTTATGCATGTCATTTGAGTTTCCGTTTCCTCTTCGCTATCATCACGTAAATTATCCTATGAAATTTAATTATTGCTCTTTCTGGGCATTTTTCCTGTTTGCGCGCATGAGTGGAAGTTGTGAGCAGTTATCAATTGATTGGTTTTCAAAGCCGGGTTTCTTCACGCACGCGAGATTTCACGTGAATCTGCTGCGAGAAGAATGTAAAACATAATATAGAAGATTACATTGCGAATAATGGCGAGGCGAACGACCTCGACTCAACTGGCGAAACGATGTGGGTTAATGCGTAGAGCGTCGGTCGGCGTGTTAGTTTCCTAGGCCTTCATAGGCACTCGAGACGCTGATGTCATGTGAAACGCGCACCGCATCGGCTTCTGGAAATTAACCAAATAGTTTCACGCGCACGTGAAAATCACTTTCGCTTGTTGGCACCCAAGTCCTTGGTCGGTTGCATCTGGTTCCATCGATTTAGTTCTACATTCCATGACATTGCAGACAGAATGAATGATTATTATTTCAATATGTATGCATAGTTGAGCAATAAAATTGATTGTTTAGTGTAGACAACGTGTGATAAAAATAGAACATGAATGAAGTTGAATTGATTGAAAAACACCTTCCTGTTTGTGGTTGAGAAGTACATTACTTTTGTGTACATTAATATTCGTCTACGCGCCATGCTAATTTGTAAATTGCGCGTGACAAATTGAACGAAATTATTCTCGTGTCATCGCTTAAAGTGCATTATTACATGCCTGTCGTGTGACGATTACAAAGTTCGTTCTGTTGGTTCTAACTTGACTTGGGACGGTAATGTCCTCAGTAGGCTCGGGTTGCAAGCTGAAATTTGATCTCTTTTCAATTCTCAACACATTTTTTTAGTCGAAAAACTTCTTAGCATGTATAAATGATATTGCTTTGGTTTCTAAACTTGCTATTCCATGAATTAGGCGTTGTTTTTATTACTATTTTGTGCGGAAATTAGGTTTTTTTTCTGACAGCAATTTTATGCTTAATTTCGTTACTGGATCGTTCGCACGTTGATTGTCATTCGAATTTTCTTGCATTTCTTGATCCTTCTTTCGATTTGCTGTTTCCACAGTTAGCTCACCTACCACTACCTCAACAACGTCTACCCCGAACACGTTTGTAATTTCGTACGTATATTACACTGTGATTAGCTTACCACCCGTTGGTAAATTGCCGCCGTCATCATTTTAATATCAACCTGCCAGCTACAGCAAGAGATTGCTTTACTATGGTATTATGATTCTTCCTGTACAATCTGGCTCTAATTTACTTTATTTGTCGTAATTAAATTTTTATTTCTGCTAAAATGGCTTAATTATTTATGATAAACTCTTGATTTGATCTGCCTTCTTTTGTTTGCAGATTGTTTTGGTTTGTCATGCCAGAAGATAATAGCACAATGGTCGCCGAAAACGAAAATGCATCGCCTTCCAAAGGCAAAACCCCGACGAAAACAAGTGGACGGAATGCACACGCGCAGGTTTCCATGTTGGATGGTACTGTGTTGGATGTGTATATTGATGTAAGTCGCAATAATTTCAGTGTTTACATAGAGATATATTGGATACAGGGAGAGGTAATATGTTGGTGTTTGTGCTATTTGTAGCCGAAAGCTAGAGGACAAGATCTTCTCTACAAAGTGTGTGAAGCTATCAATCTGATCGAGCGTGATTACTTTGGGTTGGTGTATGCTGACCGTCATGATCGTCACAACTGGCTGGATTTGGAGAAACGTATTACTAAATTTATGAAAAGTAAGTATTTTTTCAAATCTCAGTCTGTCATATGAAATCTCCGGTTGGTTTTGTTGCTTTATTCAATTTAAATTCAGCTGAACCATGGAGATTCAACTTTGAGGTGAAATTCTATCCACCTGATCCAGCCCAGCTTCAGGAAGACATAACCCGTTATCATCTCTGTCTCCAAATTCGCAACGACATTTTGAACAACAAACTCCCTTGCTCGTTTGTGACACACGCCCTCCTGGGTTCCTTCTTGGTGCAATCTGAAGTTGGTGACTATGATGCTGATTCTATGGGACGTACCTACTTGAAAGACTTTAAATTCGCTCCCAATCAGAACGCAGAACTCACTGACAAAGTAATTGAGTTGCACAAGACTCATAAAGGTCAAACACCCGCTGAAGCTGAATTGCATTACTTGGAGAATGCCAAAAAGTTGGCGATGTACGGTGTCGATTTGCACCCGGCCAAAGACTCCGAGGGTGTGGACATCATGCTGGGTGTTTGCGCCTCGGGTTTATTGGTATACCGCGACCGTCTGCGCATTAATCGTTTTGCGTGGCCGAAAATTCTCAAGATCAGTTACAAACGATATAACTTTTACATTAAGATCCGACCAGGGGAGTTTGAACAATTTGAATCAACAATCGGATTCAAATTGGCGAACCATCGTGCGGCAAAGAAACTATGGAAAACTTGCGTGGAACACCATACTTTCTTCCGATTGATGTCACCGGAAGCACAACAGAAATCATCTCTATTCCCACGTCTTGGATCTAAATTCCGTTATTCTGGAAGGACTCATTACGAGACTAAAAAGACTCCGATTGATCGACAACCACCGCAGTTTGAAAGGAGTTTGAGCGGGAGGAGATTGGCTTCCCGTAGTATGGATCGTAAGAAGCCACTTTTCTTGATTTCTATCAGGACGTTCGTTATATTTTTCCTTACTTTTATTTAGCTCTGGGAGGTATGCAGCCGGATGATGATTACAATGAAGCCAACAAACGTCACACTATGTCTCATCCACCAGAACATATTCCGGACATTGAAGGCTCTCCAGCAAAGAAGGCCAAGGACAAGAAGGAAAAAGAAGAAAAGAAACCTAAAGACAAGGTATTTGTACATCATGCATAATGAAATGTTCGCAAATTACACACGGTATTCGTTTGAAACAATTGCATAAAATTTGTTTATCGCACTCATTGACGCTGCCGATTTAGCTGGCAAGGAGAAATAGCGCCGGCACCGGATCCGTTAGTTCGTCTAGTTCTCTGGAAGGCCATTACGTGGCCGATAAAGATCAGAAGGTGTTTTATCATTTTATAATTTTCCCTTCACGTAAATTTTCTATATTGTAATTTTGCTTTCATTGTATATTTCATTGAATTTAGTTATTCTTTAGATAAAATGTAAAGTATTTTGAAGTGACTGATTTTGATTGATTTTATTTGATGGCGTATTGTTGCTATTTAAGGCTTTGTCGATAGATTGAACGCATTACAACACTTTACTTCATAACTGTCTGAGTATCATCGTATCATTGACTTTCTTGTATTTATTTATGCTTTGTATGTGTTTAGCTTTCTATGCTTCTGAATTTGAGTTTAAGAAATACGAATAATAATAATTTACCTTGCTTCTTTTATGTTTGTTTAGAAACCGATTGGAGGCGTTGCAGTTCTACCTGCCGGTTTATTGAAGAAGAAGGATAAGGATAAGGAGAATCAGGATGAGAATGTACAGCATAATGGGGATCAAAATGGTACTGATATGGAGTCGAATATAGAACACGAACGATCTCCAAGCAAGAAGGAAAAGTCGAAGGTAGGTGATGGTTAATGTCATGACAAAATGCATCTAGGTGAAAATCCGGACGTTCTTATCAGTCGGATGTGCATGTCTTTTGTTTCCTGTTGCAAGTCATAGCTAAATTCACTTAATGGAAATCTCGCTGATTTTGAGGTAAAATGATTGCAGTTTTCGGTCGCTGAAAATTGTTAGTTATCACAGGAAATTGAATGAATGCACTCTAACTGGAATTTACATTGATAGATTTGATTTATATCATAGTTTTCGCGCCGATCTGATATTCTCGAAATTGTTTTCATTTTGGTAATAAGTATATGTAGAATTTCCCTTTTTTAATGTGTATAGATAGTTGTTTTGTGTCATATTTGTATCAATTCTATACTTGTCTTCATTTTTTAATGATTTATTTTTTTTAAGAAGTACTCGAATTTTATTTATAAGTGTGTAGTTCTTAAGTAGTTGCATGGTTATTTAATTTTTGTGCACGTTTGCATTTGGTAGAGTCCCGGTTTCCTCTCTTTTGGTTCCAAACGCGAGAAATCGCCCAAAGATAAGAAAGAGAAAGAAGCGAAGGCGAAAGAACTCGTTAAGGAAGACGATGGCAGGCATCAAAAGGAAGAAGAAGGCGGTCCACCAATGGGCTCGCCACAACTGCCTGGTTACACCAAGCCATATAATTATGAAACCGCCAACGATGAGACCCCTCGCAAACCGTACACTCGCGGCTTTTCCTATGAAAAACCAACAACACCTACATCAGATGCTACTTCACCTCAGTCACCTAGTACGAAACAAGCTACTGGGTTGGCATTTAATTATGCTCCTGGAGAGGATGATAAGTTGCGTGAAAAGAGTAAAGAGTTGTCACCTATGTCACAACGTGCTGCTGTTGCTGGTCCATTAGCTGGTAAACCTGGCAAGGACCCTAAAGCTGATTCTGCTGCTTTCATCGAAGGAGAGCAATATGATAAGAACGTAGCTCCTATTATTGCTGCCGTACCAATTCCAGTTGGTGGGAAGCAAACTCGACCAATTAAATTATTTGTTCTCACATGCACGAAGGATCCAAAAACAGGAAAGTTGGACATGGAGAACGCGAAATTGGATATTTCCTCGGGAAGCGAAAATCTTAATAATGGGTTGATTGAGTCTAAATACGGTCTTATTGACCCTTCTAATGGTACTGTTGTGATTACTGACCCAGCCAATAGTCAAAAAGAAGTGGTTCAAGGACATATAGATCCTGTTACAAAACAAATCATTATCTCCCAAGGTGCTATCATTAATCCAACCACTGGAAAACGTGAATCTGGAATGGGCCAAGTAATTTCCTTGTGTGAGAAGGAAGATCCTAATCTTAGCCCACTTACAATTATTCCCAAAAAGCGTATTGTTAAAATTATTGTCTTCACCGGGAAGAAAGACCCGAAATCTAATCGCATTGAAGCGGAAAAATCCACCCTTGAGCATGTTATCGCTGTCTACGACCCAATTACTGGTCAAATTGAGTGTAAATATGGTTTAATTGATCCAATGAACAAGAAAATTTTAGTAAAGGATCCCAAAACAGGCAAATCTGATGTTAGACCGATTGATACAGATGAAAACTTAGAGCAAATGATTGTTAATGAGGGTGTGGTAGATCCTAAATCAGGAAAAGTTGATTCACATCTTGGCCAAATCATTCGACTTGGTGCAGAAGGAGACACCATTGTGCCAATTACTTCAGTTACTGCAAAGATTGATCCGAAAACTGGACAGTTTGATCCCAGTAAAGCTCACAAGACAACTTTCAACGGCTGTGTAGACCCTAAAACTGGTAACATTGCGACTAAATTTGGTCTCATTGATGTTAAGAGGAAGGTAATCATTCATAAAGATCTAGCCACTGGAAAATCGTCTGAAAGACCTATTCAACTTGATGATAATAACAATGTTATTATTCTAACTGGTGTAACTGATCCAGCTACCGGAAAGATTGATGGCAATTTAAGACAAATTCTCCAAATCGGCAAGGAACTAGATTCTGAAGCACAGGTCAGTTCTGTATGTGGAAAAGTTGACAAGAAGGGTTTGGATCACAAGACTGTTGTGACAGAGAAGTCTAGTGGACTATACGACCCAAGCAGTGGTAAAGTGTACACTAAGTATGGAGTTTATGATCCGGTTCACGAAACTCTTACATTTTATGATTCCAAGAATCACAAAGCCGAAATTCGGCAAGCGACAAAGGATCCACAAACCGGCAACTTATTATTTAAACAAATCTACAATCCTAAGGCTGGAAAAGTTGATAAGGACTTTGGTCGTACAATTTCTGTTGATATGAAGGAGATTCATGTTGATCCAGATATAAAGCAATTAATTACGGAACCTAAACAAATTAAACGTGTGACATCAACTCCAGAACCAGCTGCTTTGCCAACTGCAGGAAGGAAATCTACTAGCCCAGTCAAAGTTGCTAGTCCAGTAGTGCCGATTGCACCTACCGCTGAATCAACTGGTGAATTTGTTAAACTTATGGTAATCACTTGTAAGAAGGATTTAAAGACTGGACAATTGAACTCAGAAGATGGCAGTGTTGATCATTCGGAGGGGATTGTAACCAGCAATGGTGAAATTTACTCTAAATATGGGTTGATTGATCCTGAAAAGTGCACGATGAAGATAACTGATCCTAAAACTGGTAAAACAGAGACCGTTCAAGGTAAGAAGGATAACACCACTGGCCAAATTGTTTTTGCTGGCCCAGTCATAGATCCTAAATCAGACGAACGCGATGAACATTCCGGCCAACTTCTCGCAATTGTCAATGAAAGGAAGGCTCCACTTAAGGGTACGGCTTTACCAGAAGCTGTTGCAGCTCCTAAGAAACGTATTGTTAAAGTTTTGGTGATTACTGCAAAGAAGGACCCGAAAACAGGCAAGATTGACACTGAAAAAGGAACTGTTGAGAAATTAGATGCTATTGTTGACCCTCATTATGGATTGATTCAGACTAAGTACGGAAATATTGATCCTCACAAAAAGACAATTGAACAACTGGATTCTAAAGGAAAATTGGTTACAAGTCTAATTTCTATGGATGAAGCCACTGGGCAAATCTTCATTGATACTAACGTTGCTGATCCAAAATCCGGCAAAATTGATTCTGGTTTGACACAAGTAATGAATGTAGTGGACCCTAAGGAACCTGTTTATACTATTACTATTACGACTGGCAGAAAAGATCCTGCAACTGGCAAACTGAATCCATCTACTGGTAGAACCGAGGTTTCGAATGGAAGAATCAATCCTAACACTGGAGAAGTTGTTACCAAACAAGGCACCGTCAACTTGAAGCTTATGAGACTGACTTTCAAGGACCCAAAGACAGGTCGTGTTACCGAGAAACCTGTTAAATTAAATAAGGATGGTAGCATTGAAGTCGGTGAAGTTGTAAATCCAGCAACTGGAAAAGTGGATCCAATGTGCGTACAAATCATTCATGTTGGAAAGGAAGTCGATCCAGAAGTACAGATTACTACTTATGTGGGAAAGTTGGATTCCAAGAAGAACACAATTGATTCCAAACATGCAAGTGCCACAAACACATCAACTGGATTGTATGATTCTGAAAAGAACGTGATTTACACAAAGTATGGTATTCTTAATCCAACTGCCGAGACTCTTGTTTTTAATGATCCAAAATCGGGCAAAGCTGACCAACGCCAAGGACACGTTGATACAAACACAGGTGAACTAATTTTTAAGGGTGGTTTTATCAATCCCAAGACCGGAAAGATTGATAACCACTTTGGTCGCGCCATATCTGTTCATGTTACTGATCCTAATGTGGATACTGTCACATCTCAACAACCTACAGTTGCCGATATTATGAAACCAGATTTGATTGAAGTTGAAGTATCTGATCGACAATCACCAGTTAAACAAGTGGTTACACCTATCAAACCAGCTCCACCTATGAGACAATCTTCTTCTCCTACTAAGGTCCCGTCTCCAATTAAGCAATCGTCGCCTGTAAAGGCACCATCTCCAATGAAGGCTCCATCACCTGCGAAACAAGCTTCTCCAGTGAGGGATGATGTAACCACTATTGTTGCAACTGGTCAGCCTATTCCCAGACATCGAATTGTTAAAATTATGGTCATCACTCTTAGGAAAGATCCTAAGACTCATCAAGTTGATATGGAGAATGCAACCGAAGAACAGCTTACTGGTATTTTGGACCCGAAGACTGGATTGATTGAAACCAAATATGGTATGATTGATCCAAAGACTGGCTCCATTATTACGCAAAATCCAACAACAGGACAGAATGAAATTGTTGAAGGTAGGGTGCATCCAACAACTGGTCAAATTTACACCGTTGGCAACAAAATTATGGATCCAACTACTGGACAAGTGGAACCAAATGCCGGCCAAATTTTCTCCATTGTTGGTTTGAAACAAGCTCAAGATCCGACAATACCTCAACCTCCTAAGAGACGCATCGTTAAGATTTGTGTCATTACCACAAAGATTGACCCTAAGACAGGGGTTCCCGATCCAGAAAAGGGTCATATTGAAGAATCTACTGGTTACCTCAATCCCCAAACGGGTCTCATTGAAACTAAATATGGTTTGTTAGATCCAAAGAGTAATAAGTTGATCATCAATGATCAGAAAACCGGCAAAGTTGAGGCTAAACCTGCGATGTTACAAGAAAACACTGGACAAATATTGGTTACAGAAGGAGTTACCGATCCCAAATCAGGTAAACTAGACAATTCTTTGGTGCAGATGTTGAGCATTGCTGGACAGAATGACCCAGTCTTGGAAGTTACAACAATTACAGCTCGTAAAGATCCGAGAACAGGTGAACTGGAGGCAAATGGCCGCATGGAGACCACAAATGCCAAGAAAAATTCCGCGACTGGTGACATCACAACTAAATATGGTGTCATTAACTTGTCTTTGATGCGAATCACGAGAAAAGATTCACAAACCGGTATGACAGTGACACATCCATTGAAGGTTGATGGCGAAGGAAACATTCACATCAATCACGGAGTTGTTGATCCACGTACTGGAGTAGAAAACAATGACCTGGGTCAAATCATCAAGATTGGTAATGAAGTAGAACCAGAGGTTCAGGTTGTTTCTTTCATGGGTAAAGTAGATCCAAAGAAGAACACAGTTGATGTCAAACATATTGTTCCTGATGTTTCATCCGGTTTGTACAATCCATACAACAACACTGTGGATACTAAATACGGTCAGATTGATCCAGTCAAATCTACTTTGACTTTTGTTGATCCAAAAACTGGCAAACAAGATGTTAAGCAGGGTATTGTGGACACTACATCTGGACAAATGATTTTTAAGGGTTACACCAATCCCAAGACACAAAAGCACGATCCTAACTACGGAAGAGTAATCTCTATTTTGATTTCGGAACCGGAGGTTTCAGGGACTGGAGAAATTATTAACCAGAAAGATGCTAGGAATTTAAAGATTGATTCAAAGACTAATCAAGTTTGGACTTTAGTACATCATGATGAAGCAACCAAGAGGAATTTGTACAGCACTGGTCAAGTGGACCCTATTACAGGATACATGCTCACTATCTATGGTTATCAAGATCCAAAGACCAGCAACATCAACAAATCAGTAAAGGTTGATCCAACGATCATCGTGGTAGATCCTGAGAACAAACAGGTTTACAACAAAACAGCATATGTTGATGATGATGGAGATCCATTGTATGCTCACAGCGAAATTAATCCGTCCACGGGAGAAATCTACACCAAATATGGAAAGATTGATCCGAAAACAGGCAAGTTTATCATTGTACGCATATATCTTGTCTCACATAATGAGGGCAATGAGGGAGTGAAAGAAATAGATCCAAAGTGCTGCCAGATTGATCCCAAATCTGGAAAGATTCAAAAGATTTCCACTCAAACTTTGTATATGTACAGCATGATTGATCCAGCTACAGGCAAGGTGATTCAGGTTGACTCCAATGATCCAATGTTGCGCAGCGCCAATACTAAAGTCAAACAAGTTCTGACACTTTCTGGAGAAATCGACCCTGTCACTGGAAGGATCCATACTGAATGGGGAAGAATTGATCCTCAGACGGGAAACATTGATCCAGATACAGCTAGACGTGATCCTGTCACGGGAGAATTAATTCTCAACTACGCACAAATCGATCCCAGCCACTTCTCCGATTTGAAGGATACTAAAGTTGAAGTGAAGACCTATAGTAAGGGCGTTGACAGCTCAGACGATGAAAGCAGCGATGATGATGTGAATCAATATGGCACGGACAGCTTGAAGGATATGGTGAATCTGAATGTTAAGGGCAAGAGTGCACCGGTGGTAGTAAAGACGACGACGAAACAAATTGTTACGAAGAATAAAGATGGTGTTACGCAAAATATTGAAGAAAAGGTTGAAGATGGCAGGACAGGCGAGGTGACGGTCTCCACGCAAGTCAACAAGGTATTTATTTCGTTTAGTAGAACTTTGCTTTATAATGAATGTTTCATTATTATTATTTTGTTTTTGCCATGTGCGTGTGCTTGTGATAAAAAGGCTGATGCGTCGACGGAAGATGGCAAGGCGCCGTTTGTTAGCGCAAGGGCTGTAACAACTCGCACTGCTACCACTCACGAGGACCTGGGCACAAATGCACGCACGCAGCAGTTGGAGGAGAAGACAGTGGCACATTCAATGACGTCAAGTGCCACTAGACAAGAACAGCGCACTGTTACACAGGAAGTCAAGACGACGAGCACTGTTGTCAGTGGTGATCAGGTCCGCATTTTTGCTTTGTTTTTTGTAACTTCAGTTTCAATTAGGGATTACTAACATTCAGAATTGCATTAGAGCATTACAAATCAAATTCACCTATTGGTTATTACCGTTTTTTCTAACAATGTTTCGTCTATAATGGCATCTGTCATTATCTTGCGCTAGTAATCCAGTTTGTAATTAATTCAATTGCATGGCACGTTTTTCTTTGGCTTTCTGACAAAGCAGCTAGGTAGACGCGACAGTATCAGCTCTACGAGTTCAGGCGATTCTGGTACCCCCATTGACCCACCAGATGATCCCAATGATCCATATTATGACAATGTGTTCCACAAGGTAAGGCGATAAAACTAACAAGCACTAATGTACAGCAATAAATAATTAATATGGAATAATAACAGCTTTACTGTAAGTACGCAACTGATTTGCACGTGGAAAACATGTGTTCGTGTTATTTAGACGTATTTATAATTAAATATCTCATGTGCAGTTGCATGTGATTTGTGCTAGTATATCGATCTTGCGAAAAAAATCTGAAAAGAGAGTCATAAATGCGACCTTTTGAATAACAATTTTAAATTTATTGGAGTAACAATGATTATCCTTGTATGTTAATTGATTCTTAAACACAGAATATGCCTGAAAACATCGTGCACACTGACACCGTCGTCTACAGCGGCGATCCAACCATCACTGGAACAAGTACTACGAATGTACCTGTTGTTGCCACTGAAGCCCGCAAGGTACATCTTACATCTGAAGATGGTAACTACTCCGCCACTGGAGAAATTGTGAGCTCACAGACAATTTCCTCGAAAACGCGAACAGTTGAAACCATTACGGTAAGTTCAAAGTGAAACATTTCTCTAGACCATGTTATTAATTGGTGGATTCTTTTAGTACAAAACGGAACGCGATGGAGTAGTGGAAACCCGCGTGGAACAAAAGATCACTATTCAATCGGACGGTGATCCAATTGATCACGACCGCGCATTAGCTGAAGCAATCCAAGAAGCAACAGCAATGAATCCTGACATGACCGTCGAGAAGATTGAAATTCAACAGCAAGCCGCTCAGCAACAATAATTTTCTGCAGAGAATGGGAAAATTCGAATACTATAAATCTAAATATTTAAATGAAACACAAATTATGCATTCGAGATATTCATTTCGTTTAGGTTGCATAGCTCTCTTTCAAATAGCGCTGCTAATGTGACACACGTTTATTTTCAACACTGCAATTAAATACACCAAGAAAAAGAAGAAGAAGAATCATTGACATAAACCAGATTTAAGAATGATGATAATGAAATTATTGCCGAGGAAATGTTTTATTTAATTTTTAACATTTGCATAGTTACGTGCAAGAATTGTTGCTTTTGCTATGTGTGCTTTTTATTTTTGTAAAGTTTGTTTTAAGATAAAAGTATAAACCACAAGCACGAAAATTTGACTAAGAGGCAATATGATCATGATGCTGACGATGTTGACGATTCTTATGATTTATTTTTTTACGTTTCTTTTGTTATTTGTGTTTTTGGTTTTGATTGAGTAATGAATATATAAGTATTTTTATTCGGTGGGCGGTTGCATTAATTTATTACATTTAGAAAGTGGACGCCGTAGTTAATTAAATTCAAAGATACCGAGCGTCCTGTTCCGATCTGACTTTTAGTTTTTATTACATTACTTTTTATCGTCACAAAATTTACACTCGGTTAGCTTTGTCTCAAGAAAGTTCAAACCGAGCGTAAATGAAAGAACAGCACGCAGCTGAGCTAGTACCAAGGTGTGTTAGGTACCGTAGCAGCTTTAGATTTTGCATTTTTATACATCAAGTACTAAATGTTAAACAGACACTGAAATGATGTGGATATGAAAGCGTAACACAGAAATGTAGAATTGCTAAATAATACCAAAAGCGAAGGACATTTGATTTGGTGCTTCTGTAACAGTGTTTGAATTCCATGGGAGTTTTTATTAATAACTGCGTTATTGCCTTATAAAAATTGTCGGAATTTATAAATCCTTAGCTGTGGTAACCAATGGTAATGATAAAAGTTTAATATACGTAGTCGGATATTGACTAAAGTTTTGAAAATTGAGCAACTAGCGCAGATGAATGAAAAGTGGAGAAAAATTATACATTATGATGAATTGACATGTGTTCAAAATACAGTGCAACTATATGATTATTACAATATTACGAGTACGATAATTTCAAATATTCTATAGATATTCTATTGTAAACGAGATAATAATGATTAATATATGAGAGCGAAATATTACATAAAGGTGAATAAAGAATAATTGTCGCCACGATGATGAATGAATTTATATTATAATGAACGGATTTAAATGATATTGGCTTTTTATTTTGAGGATTAATTTCCATAGTATTACAAATTCATAGGAAATAGACTTTTTCTTTCTGCGGTAGATGTATCACTTTTTTTTGACACTGAATATCTTTTACGCGCGGTCCGTTTTGGAACTATCAAAAATTTCAAAATAGTAACTTTTCATTGCGCAACATGAATTACTTACGTTCTTTCCATATTATTGGCGGTGCTGGTGTTGCAGTTAATTTTAAATCCGATACACCAGTCTTAATAATTGTGGCAGAAACGGATTCTTGTAGAGTCTTTGGAAAGTTTTTGGGCAGTTCTATTTAAATGAATATTAGATTATAGAATCTTCTTAAGTTTAAAATGAATTGGTAACAAACCTGGATACACCTCAGCTAAATTAACGTTGTTCTGAACTCTGTTCTTCTTCTCTGCTTCAAAATTACGTACAAACGTTCGTGTGATTGGACTTATTTGCTTTCCATCCAAGAGTGCTAAATAATATCTCAATTAAAACTAATAATATTAAAATACGGGCTTACTTACTTAGTCTCGTGGTGTGTTGAATCAATTGCTCTCGATACCGATGCTTTTTTGTAACTGGATTTCCAGTAAAAATAGCTTCGTACAAATAGTACCAAAATTGAATTGTTTCCAATATATCAAAGACTCGATTTATTTTATTTCTCCCGGCATGCAGAATCCTCAATGCACTTAATGGCATTAGGCTGTAGAGGCTTTTGATATTATTGCCAGTGACATCCAAGATTTGAAGCGATGCTGACAGAGCGAAAATGGTCCGAGGATCAAAGCACATAGCGTCGCACTTCTTCACGTTCTGTTTTTCAAGATGAAGTTCTTCTAGATGAATATTCTCATCAAGATTTTCTACTACGGATATTTGATTATGACCGAGAAATAACTTTTTTAATTTTCTCAGATTCTCCAAGTTTTCAATTATTTTAATTCGATTTTCTTGAAGATAAAGGCAAACAAGATTGACGCATTCTTCGAGTCCTTCGATTTTTTCAATTTCATTATTGTAAAGATAAATTGTTGTTAGGTATTGTGGACTTATTATATCAGGCTAAAATATGAAATAATTTCTATATATAGCTGATAATTATTAGGTATTTAACTTACAATCTGCTTTAAGAACTTGTTTTGCTTGTGTAAATGAGTGAGACGGCCATGTTTCTTTGGTATTGGCAATGGTGGTTCATTCGATATAACATTCATTTTGTAGATTTTTTTGCATATGAATAACTTTGTATATTTAATACATGATTGCAAGATTCACTAATTTTGACGTTGAAAAGAATTTAATTAGCAAGTTTCCTTGGTAACCATTTAAAAGCAAATAGACGGAACAAAATGTTATTGATCAAACATAACATTATGTAGTCATATATAGAATGAACGATCATGTATATAATAATGAAATAAAAAAATAAGGTACAGTTAACTCTCAAATACAAAGCAAAAAAGAAACGTAAAAACGCCGAGGAAGTAGCAAAGATCCACTGTTTCCGCCCGGGTTCGAACCGGGGACCTTCTGCGTGTGAAGCAGACGTGATAACCGCTACACTACGGAAACCCGCCTGAGTTACTGAGTTTTAAAGGCTTTTTAAATACTAAAATGAAAATTTTATAAGAAAAAAATTAGAATATTTGTAAATAATTTTTAACAATTATAAATTGTGCTTTCATCTTATGAATTAAATACAATCGTTATTTTTTAAAAAGGCACTTAAAAAAGGCCTCTTAATGCGATGCTCCAACTGCTGAGAGCGTGACGTGCTTCTGTAATCCTGCTACTGGGAGGTCCGGTATAGAGAATGGTTTGGGATCAGGTGGTTCAGTGCGGTTGAACCTCCTACGTTGGCTGGGCGTCTATACTAAGCTGGGCGTTGACATAGTCGTCCCGGGGGAAGCCCGGGATGTGGGTGCGAATGGTAGTGGGTGTTCCATCGCGACCTGGCTGATATGATCAGACTTAGATCTTTTGCGTTTTTAGGGATCAACGGTATTTATTTTGTCTTTTCTTCATTTTTGTTGCAAAGTTTACTTTTGTTATAATATTTATAAAATTTCTTGTATTTAATTTACATCAAATGTACGAGTACAGCTTTTAATTGGAATAGGCAACTCTTTGCACATTAAATGTGCGTTGTGGAAACACATGATATAATGATAACCTTCAAGAAGACGGTAGCAACTTCAAGGTAATGTTTTAATTAGTAGGAGTTCGATTGTTTAAGAAATAATTTATCAAATGTTGTGTAGTCCTGTTTGGTCATACATAATGGCATTTTCTCGTGCTTATTCTCAGTTTAACAAACTACAGTTTTGTATAAATAAGCAAAGTATTCAACAAGGCATTAATTTAAGGTAAGTTTGTGAAAGATGCCTTCAAAATAAATCAAATATTTAATATACTTTTAATGTTCTAGATCAAATGTGTTACACTTGTTATCCATAAAACCAGAATGTGATAATTTTGTTTATTTTCAATACCACACATCTCCCCATCTTTATAAACGAAGAAAAACAGCCGAAGAACGCGTAAGTTCATGTTATATGTATAAAACAGACTTTAAATTAACTTTAATTTACATTTAATAAGTTAGACATCTGGCAAAGGTATCGAATATTCCCCAAAATCTAGGTCTGAAGTACTTGATGTATGGAGAAATATTACCATTGGGGAGTTAGCTACACTTATGAAGAGAGACTACAATTACATCTCAGACTTATTTTTGAATGAATTTCACGGCAGAAATACTGTAATACAAGATTTAGGCAAACTTCAAGATGCCCTTCGTCGCGGTGGACGCAGAATGCGCGTTATTGGCAAACCAACAGCAGCTTCAATAGAAGAAGACCAAGATGTATATCCACAGCCTATGCCAGCAAAAGAATTCTTGGTGCCAAGACCTCCAGTTGTGACAGTGATGGGACATGTTGATCATGGAAAGACAACTTTGTTAGATACATTGAGGCAGACCAGTGTTGTGGATCAGGAGTTTGGAGGAATAACACAGCATATTGGTGCTTTTTCTGTTGTTTTAAAGAGTGGAGCGAAGATAACGTTCTTGGATACACCTGGACATGCTGCATTTACTGCAATGAGGGAAAGAGGAGCTAATATCACAGATATTGTAGTATTGGTAGTTGCTGCTGATGATGGTGTCATGGAGCAGACAATAGAATCTGTTAGGATGGCACGGCAAGCAAATGGTAATAAGTAATAAAGTGTTGATAATTTTGAATTTACTTATAACATGTTTTGCTTTCAGTGCCTATTTTAGTTGCTATCAATAAAATTGATGCTCCACATGCTGATGTTGAACGCACGGAACAAATGTTAATGCAAATAGGAATTCAGGTTGAGAAACATGGCGGTGATGTCCAAGCGATACCAATTTCAGCTAAAAAGAAGCAAAATCTCGAGGCTCTAGTGGAAGCCTTGGGAATCCAAGCAGAACTTTTAGAACTTGGTGGAGATCCTAAAGGACTAGTCGAAGCTGCTGTGGTAGAGAGTAAACTTCATCCTCATAGAGGAAAACTTTCAACAATCGTTGTCCAACGTGGAACTTTGAAACGTGGAGATATTTTAGTAGCAGACACCGCTATGTGCAAAGTTAGACTAATTCGTGATGCTGATGGTAAAGTTTTAGATAAAGTAGGGCCAGGATATCCAGCTGAAATCGAAGGTTGGAGAGATTTACCTTCAGCGGGTGATGTCGTCTTACAAGTTTCAAGTGAACAAAAAGCTAGAGACGTAATTAAAGTCCGCGAACAGAAAAAATTTCAAGTAAAGAGCAACGATATTGCGAAAGAAATTGCGCAGAAATCTGAAGCACATGACAGAGAATACAAAGAGAAATTGGTATTAAAACGACGTTTGGGAAGATACAAAATGCGAAGAACTGAGCCGCGAGAAAAGGAAGTGAAGGAGGATGATGGCCATCCATCGCTCCATTTAGTAATAAAAGCTGATGTCAACGGAACTTTAGAAGCCATTTTGAATACTTTAGATACTTATGATTTAACTGAATGTAATATGGATTTGGTGCATTATGGTGTAGGGCCTGTGAATGAGTCTGACGTGGAATTGGCGAAAAGTTTCAAGGGAATTATCTACGCGTTTAACGTGGATTGCCCGAAGAAGGTATCAGATTTGGCGCAGACGGAAGAAGTTGGTGTTAAGCACCATAATGTTATTTACAAATTAATAGATGATGTTAAGGAGGAAATAAATCAACGGCTTCCATCCAAAGAAGTTGAAGAGGTTATTGGAGAAGCTACAGTTTTGCAGCAGTTTGATATTAATGATGGCAGAAGGAAGATTCCGGTTGCGGGATCGAGATGTGTGAAAGGACAACTAAAACGCAGTGCGAATTTTAGATTACTACGGAACGAAGAAGTTCTCTATGATGGTAGTACACGAAATTGTTATATAACACACATTAATGAGTTAATAATTGCAGGCACTTTGAGTTCAATGAGACATCTCAAAACTGAAGTCGATACGATAAAGAAGGATATTGAATGTGGGTTGCAATTAAAGGACAAGAATGTAGCGTTTAAACAAGGCGACACTTTAGTCTGCTACGAAAAGCGTTTAGAATCCCAGAAAACAGCTTGGGATCCAGGATTTTAAGTCAAACACCACATAAATAAAGTTAAACTTTATACAACAAAACATATAATCTTAAATTCAGCTCAACATTATTTTCGTAACACTTGCAATCGTGGTGCGGACAATTTAACTTTCCCTGGGATATTTCTTGCAAGGGTTTCATCCTTAACGGCTTTCAACAAGTCTTTCTCGCGTTGTGTTGTTGTCTTATCGTGAAGAAACATGTTAACAGCAGTTTTTGCGGCTTTGCCACGTTTTGATGTGCCGGGAATCAACTTTACCTTAAATCTAAATCACGCAGTTAATTTTTCAATCTATAAATGGTCGATAAATAAACTTACTTGTACTGTGCCAATGTGTTGTATGGTGCAACTACTGGAACAGCAAATAACAACTCATCTTCAGTTACGGGTATACCTGTAAGTGCATCGATCATATCGACATCAGCTTGAACAATTGGTTCTTCATCAGCTCCCCCATCTTGCATTTCTTCCTTAGTTTTCACACGCGGTTGTCGTGCTTGTTTTTGTTTAGCCTGTTGGGCCGCAGCCTGGATGATTTTCTGACTCTTCTTGTTGTTCTTCTTAAGTGGACCAGACGACTAAAATTACGACAATATTTGATTGAAATTGTTTTAACACAGAAATTGATGAAATATTTACCTGGAGGATGGTCATGCGCAACTCACGTTCTTCATCATCTTGGTCCTTGTACTTCTCTTTGATTTTCTTCAGTTTACTCTTTTGTCCACGTTTTAGCTGCTGTTGTTTTTGCTTAGGTTCTTGGTTATTTGTGGTGCCGGTTGTTGAAACTTTGGATCTCGTACTCGTTTCACTGGCAGTTCGACTACGTTGTTTTGAAAGTTCCGTTCGATCTGAAATTTCATCTTTGTTTTCGTTCAATAGTGGAGTATTAGAATCAATATCAATCCTGGAATATAAACAATGGTTATTTTAATATAATTGGTGGTTTTATGAAATTAATACTTGGTGATTCCTTCAAAATGTTTAATTTTAATCTTTGTATCAGGAAAGTTTGATTCTTCTTCGCTGCTTTCGTCAGAATCCTTATCCCTTTCTTCATCATGATCATTGTCTTTATCATTAATTTTATCTTCAGCATCTTCCAGATTTTCATTTGTTTCTTCTGGTATTTCATCCAACTGTTTTTTCCCTTCTTCCTCATCCTCCTCGTCTTCTGAGTATAAAAAATAATTTAGAACAAAATGAAAGTAATTGGATTAATTTTTTTACCATCTCCTTCTGGAACAACAATCTCTTCTTCATCCTTGGCTTCTTCAGAAGTAACATGCAACTGATCCATCTCTTCAATGGCAGTTAAAACCTTCCGTTCTCCTTTATGCCTCTCAACTGAGCCATCTTCCAATTTAAACAAGAATGCCAGTCCTAAAATCAACTGTGACGGCGGCAAAAAGTTCTTCTTTCCTCTCACCATAAAACTACCAGTTGTTAAATACTCTCCAGTGGGTGCAGTTTTACTGACTTGTTCTCCAAGTACCCAATAAGCATTAGTTAATACTTTAGCGTCCCAAGCAACACTGTAACACACAGCCATTGTCCCAGCCTCATTCAACGTCTTGGGTGGCACTGGTTTTCCAGAGGGATTTTTAACCACGACGCTCGAAGCACCATGAATATCAGCGTGAACATAAATATCAATTGGCTTAATGTATCTTTTCACAATCAGCTCATTCTGTTGTTGATCTCTTCCAGCAATTACCAAGTAATTCTCACTGCTGATAAACCAGAAAAACTTTTCAAACCAATACACTTTTCTTGCCTTGTTGATATTAGTTGTAATTTGCATTTCTTTCAGTACCTGCTTTGTTTTCTTCTCAGCGGATTTTAAAGCCTTGCTTGAAGACTCAATTGTCTTTTGCTGCTTCTTAGCTGCGGATCTCTTCTGATCATAGTAACTTCTCGCGTTGGCGAAAGCAGTCAAACCTAGATCAATATCAACTAAAATCAACGGTGCAGGAGTATCTTCTTCATGATAAGGATCAGCTAATAACATTGTAAAATGATTAGTGTTAAGTTTAAGTTGTTTAATATGCATTGCAACAGGATCACCCCTAGATACAGCTTCTTTCACCATCTCTTCAATACCTGGCCATGAAAGTTGACTGGCTAGGGCACTTTGAATTGCAATGATTGCATTATCAACAAGTTGCTGATTCTTTGTGATCAGTTCAGCTTTGACTTTATCAGTTTCCTGCGTTTTTTCTAAAGCATCTAATCGTTGGTTGTGATCCTTTTTAACATTTTCAAGCTTTTTGATTGCTTCGCGCTCTTGTTGCATCGCTTTCATATCAATTTTCTGTGCTTGTAAAGTTGAGAAGAACTCATCAACTGCTTGATTAAAGCTCTCAAATTCCTGATAAGGTTGATTTTCATGTTGGGCATAAAGAATTGGGTGGAACTCCTGATTAGAAAAAAAATACTCCTTGTCAGCTGTTGAATTAGGATTTGGTTTCTCTTCTCTTTTCTGAATAATGTAACCTTTAGAATGATTAGATTTAGCAGCAGTTAATAAATCTTCAGCTTCAGAGAAAGCAGTATACAACTTCTCTAAACTTGTCTCCATATTAAAATCTTTGACTTTGATATGTTTAAACCCATATTTAAGTAGAACATGGTCAATCAATGATGGACCATATTCTAAATTTGGCATTAACACCTTCTTCAAGTTATCATCAGGCTTTCCACCTTCCAAATACTTTTTAAAGTCTTCTATACTAGGTGCTGATGATTCTCTAGCTCTGTCCTGAGGATATGACTCTTTAATTGCAAACCTCACCTTTTCACCTTCAGTATGAGGTCTGAGGACATATAAGATTGTCAACTCATGATCACAGAGAACCACATTACCTCTATCATACAGCTCCAGGATTACATGATAGGCAGCTTCACCAGTACCAAATTGAAAATCAACAATTCTATCTGTTCCTAGTTGAGTTAAATGTTCTAATCTTTTGTTTTTCAGATGTTTTCTCAGCTAAAATAATGCATGATCATAATTGAATACATTAAATTATATCATAGTATCTAAAATTTGTTATACCTTCATACTGAAGCCAGATGGTGCCACATTTTTAGGCCATTCATAATTTGTAGTATGAAATCGATTTCCAGATTCCAGTAAGAGAACAGCTTTTTCTTCTGTTCTCTGAAGCTTGATTAAATACGTACGATTGTCCACATCGTAAATATTATTCACGCGCATTCCAACATATCTGAAAATATGATAAGTAGTTTTTCCCCAAATTATAATAACCTTAATGTGTAGTAAAAAAAAAGCTTACTTTTGTAATTCTGTGACACTGCAAACAATGTCGTAGGTATTGAAACGAGTCTTCATCTGGTGAGGAAAATATCACTGGTATTTATGGATAAATTGTATCAAAAATAAAATTCTAGGACATAGACACATTCAGGAATTAATCCAAACGTCCACAATCGACATTAATAATTTTGATGCAAGAGAGAAAACTGTTATACGAGTCGCGGATTGTTTAATTAGTTGCCTATATTACACTGAATAAGTTCGGCTGGTCTCTGAAACAGAGAATTTGAAACCGTTCAGAGAGGGACTGCATTTGTAAACAGCCGTTTGTTTATTATCGAACCGGTGCGGTAGTGGTGGGATCACGGGTGCACTTTCAACGGTTTGCAACCGTTCGGCAAACCAGTGCTTCTAATACGCGCGTGCTGTTTGTGTGCGGTAGCACTTTGCATACAAGTTCGGTTCCTGTGCGTGTTTTCTCGTGGTCCTGCGCCTTATGCGTCTTGCGCGTCTGGATTTTCTTCATCCGTGTCAGTAGCTCTGTGCGGGGTGTTGTCGGCACATCGTGCGTGCAAGTCAAGTGCTTTCCTTCTGCGCCTGCCGAGCCCCAGCCCCGTTTACGAACCCACCCTGAGCGCGCTCGCCTCGTGCGATGGCCGATTGTTGAAAGAAAAGTGTTGCGAATTGTGCCGCGATTTGTGCGTGCCGGTGTGGAAATCAACCAGCGATATCATGGTGCAGTTGGATTTTTCCACTGTCGGTGAGTTTTGCGAAAATTTATCGATTGTTTCGCGCTCATAGCGCTGCATAATGTTACACCTAAATGCGCACACCGCCGCTGGGCGAAGTGCAAGGGTAATGTAATCGCAACGTACCCTAGGTACCTCTTAACTGTACACCCGAAAATGAGGATATCAATTGAATTCTATCTTTGAGTTCTATCGCAGAATACCAAAATTTAGAGAGGTTGGCAGTGCGAAATATTCTGGGAAGTTGGGATTATCATGATTTTTGCTTAAACCGCTAGTGGCCTATTACTAGAAGTAAAAGTTTACATTGAGGGATTTCTTAGTATTTCTGATGAAAAATGGTGATTTTGGGTGAGGTTTTGTTCACGGTGTAGGTTTAAGGGTGGGAACAGGTGTTTTGCATCTGGTCTGATATTTGAGAAGAGGAAGAAGGAACAATGTAAGACACCCACCTGCATATGGTGTAGCATAAAGTAAGTTTTTAATTTAAACTTTCCAAAACTATTTACAACTTACTACCTAGATCATTTACAAGTACATAAAATTTCCAAAACAAATAAACACAGACTAGATGTCCATTGGACTAACCTTTTTTGCATTAACACATAATGTATTCTCTGATAAGAAAATCGGTCGTCTTATCACTTTGTTCTAGATCCGGCAGCATATTTCCTCTGGGATACAAGTGACCGCTTAGAATTTCAATATTCAGGAAACACTCGATCACTTGCACGACCTGATAGTAATCTCGCATATATTTCTCTTACTGAATTGCATTGCGTGTATTCCCGGGGCTTCATGTTTTGCTCCTGGAATTTCATGAATTTTTAAACCAATGAATACGTGCAGCAGTTTTAAATTGGTTTTGACATGCAGCGGCTTGACTCGCGTATTCTTGAATAGATATCAAAATAAATAGTCGAGAGCGCCGAAGAGAAGAGGAAGAAGGCGCGAGCGAAAATACGAACAATGGGCATACAAAAGTGCTTGCCACCTGTCATTTACATTGCTCGAATGGCACTCTCAATGTGAACGCTGCAACCGGAGATAAGCCAAGTTTTTCTTCCCGATGCACAGTCTACACGCAAACATCAACTACCAGTAGGCCTAAGGGTGTTTATCCAACCTAGTTTACAGGCGTATTAACGTTGCCATCATGTTTGTGTATTTTCGTACTGGCATAACTTTTGCGAAAATCAAACGTATGTTCTGTGATTTCTTCTTTACAAAGAGAAACAAATAAAAAATACGTTGATTCATGTTAAGAAGTTTTCAACGGAAAATTTACGTGTTTACGTGTTATAGTACAAGAATTCCAAAGAAAAAAGAGTATAATTTAAGATATTTGTTACAATAAGTTTGGAATAGTATTAATTTAAGTTTGCGGTTAAAGTAATTTACGCAGAATGAAATAATGATAAGTTAATTGACGCAGCATGTTTCTAAGCATGGAAAAGCTTAAGTGGTGTGTCGTTATACTGATTTGTTTACTGTTTGGTAATAATAAACTCGCAGTTTGCATGCAGTATTATTATTATACTTGGAATAAATTAAATATTTTGACTAGTAATTAACAATTAATCTATTCAATCAATTTATTGCTTCGGAACAAAACTATTATTGAAGTAAATTAAGTTTCTGCTGTTTGTCAGTAATGTCGATTGATTGTTATTTTTACAGTGCGCCATAAAATATATCTCTAGGAGGCACCGGAACGTTAATTTACTGGTATGTCGCTCTAGAATCTCGATATTTGCGACATTGTGCTACGTAAAAAGTTACGTAAATTTTTTTACGATGCTATTAGTTGGAGAATCCGAACTTTACGGTTCTCCGAATCGAAGTGGAGTCTGCGTGCCTCAGAGGCAGGTGATGGTCTGTGACGTCCTTGTGCGATTGAAGTGAGTGACTCATCTTTTGGTGAAATTTTTAAGCTTACATTGGTCACGAATCATCGAACTGGTGTTGGTAACAATTTCAAAATGAATGAACAAATGCCTAGAGTTTTGAGGTAGACAGCGCATACCTAATTGATGAGTAAGCAAGCATAAGCGGAATGAGGAAGTGAGAATTCTGATAAAGAATTTCTTTCATCTCTTTTTGGTTATGTCACAGTCTCTCTAGAAAGTGAATTAATTCTCATTTCTTTTCTAGGTGTCGTACCAGAAAATGGTGTCCAGGACATGACACGCCTGACGGCACTCGATGAAGATGTCATCAACCAGAATCTGAGTGTGCGCTACGAGAAGGATCGCATATACGTATCCTTTATATACACTTCTCTAATTCCTTGCCTTCAGCCCGTGCTAGACAACACAAGTCGTAAATAGAATTATGTTTCCGCATATTTTGAATCTCCACCACTTCCTCTCGAGGCAAGCCAAAGGAAACGGAGTAAAAGGATGCAATTGTAATTATAACTTGTTGCCACCACATAAAAATAAGTGGCATTGCTGTTGTGTCGACTCTCTTGACTACTGTGCGCCTTGTGGGGGTTTTTGTTTTGTCGCCCTTGCTCTTTTTACCGGCATTTGTGCTCGAGCAGTCACGTTTTCATTACTACCTTTTGTTTCGTCACGTTGCGCGGCGTCGCGACGTTTCGTATGGATGACTTTGGTGTGGCGCACAAAAGGAAAAAAACTGAACAAATGTAAAATGCCTAGATTAAATTCTACACATTTTTTGACTCCACATAAGTCACTTTAATTTATCCCTATTTCATCTATATTCCAAATTTTTTTTATAGGGCGTCATTATCTACTAGGCACCGCCATTTGTCAAAAATAAGTAATTACTATTGATGCCTATGTGAATTAATGCTTGCGTTACTCCAACTAATCAGGCTTGTTTGTTCATACTCACAACACGATAGGCGTAAGTATGATGATTTTGAGTCGTGGACAATACGCGTGAGCAGATAATGTCATCTGGCATGGAGGCGCCGTTGAGTCTAAACTGTCGCGATTAGGGGAGGATTGAAGTCATAATGCGATACGCTTGAAAACGCGCACCCTGCGCGTACCCCGTATGTGAACAATTGCAATGACAGTAGTTTATTAGGACATCGCGTGAGTCATTCTCTGCCTTAATGATACCTATGAATGCGATGATACAAGTGGAAACGATAAATTTTATTTTCTTGTGAGTAGTCGTTTGCTTCGGTAGAAGAAGTTAATTTTTGCTTTTCTATCATAACTGACTGAAATATAGACCTTAGTGTTTATTCAATTTCATAAAATTTTTATGATCCACATGAATTTTCTATAGCTTCTAACTCTTTTTACTCCAGATGAATTTATCTTTTATACTTCGACTATAAAACACATGTCAACTGCTTGGCAACTCAGCATTTACCACACATTAGTTTACATCTCTTGAAGTAGATTAAGTAATTCGATATAGGAGCATACATTTTATTTATATTACACATATTAGCCTGGGCTATTTGAAATTTAGTGATGACGATGTCCATTGCGTGCATTAACAAGTTACTTTGTGCTTCCCGTTTCGCCTGGGGGGGTACAGTATGCGCGTCAAGACGTGCCAAAAGCGTGACATGTTCACTGGGCTCACCTTTACTCGGGAATTGAAAACGGTTGGAAAGGCATAAAACTTTTGATAATAAAGAGTGAAAAGAGAAGTCAGTGTATTTCAACAGCACCTTTACTGAAATGAGTCATAGAAAAATTCCGATGAAGGTTTCATGAGCTTGGAATTCCAAGTATGACATTCACATGCTTTCCTAGTCATCTTGATGTGTACTGGGTCGCTAAGCAAACATGTGAAGAAATGTACATTACATTCTTGTATGTTTTTTAGTAGTCATGAATTGATGTGTGGTCTGCTCATCTGAAGTAAGAACTTTAATTTTCATTTGCTGTTTTATGTCATTTGATAATTAGTAAGTTGAATGAAAGTAAAATAGGAAGTGATTTCAATTACTCCTTCGATAAAGTATCAATATTTGAAAAATCAATCGACTTGAGTTAATCCCAAATACGTTTTTTCTCTCTTGGATCAATTTTTCTACCGCTGCAGTCTTTGCCAACTTGGTAAACAACAAATAAGGTCGTCAAGTATCTCGCACTACTCAACCATATGACGTACATAATTTTCAGCCCTTCTTGTTTGCTTCTTTTTGCAACGATACTGCAGTCTTTTGGTGGATTCTAGGTCAATTTCCGGTTGATTGAACGATTATGTTTTGAGTGGTAGGACGACACCATGCTATTTTTCACGTTTTTTTTTTTGTACGTACACTTGTTAGCGCTGATCAGGAATTGGGGTGGAATCGAATCAAATTGTGTGACAAACTAGATTGCCTGCTGAGTAAATCCACAAAAAACAAACGGTAAAAAGAATTGATTGCTATTTTTATTAAATTGTTTATTAAATTTTACTAAAATGTGGATTGTAATTCTGGGGTCGGCTGCGTTTCTAGATACATTGTAAGTGTTAGTGATAAAAACATGTCTTTTTAATGACGAAGCGTTTCTTATAGCTACTTTTGTACGCTTGTTCTGGAATATTTCCTTAATTTGATTTCATACAGACCTACACCGGATCCATTCTTGTCGCCGTAAATCCTTACAAGGCCGTCGACATCTATTCACAGGTGAGTGCGAGTACTTAATTTCAAACCTATTCACCTACTGACAGGACGCAGGAAAGTTGAACAGATAGCAACTTAAAATTACTAGCAGTGAATATTAATTAATATGATTCATTTGTTTGCATTTCTAATTCGTGATTTGTGCTTAGTGTATTTCCAACATCCGCATTGAAAACATTAGCAGTTTAGCTAATTGTTTAACTTTGGAAAGGTTTTTGCTTTGTTTTCTTTTCATTTTAGCTACAAATCAATTAGGATCTCTACTGATGCATATGACTAAAGCAACATCTGGTCAACACATCAAAGTGCATACTTCATATTGAATTAATTTTTAGAACAGAGATACATACGCCAAAAGTTTCTGTGCGCTAATGGAACAGAAATTTTTATCCAAGCATAACATTGGTGTTTAAACTTGGTACAAACATGTACCAACTAATTGAATACCAATCTGTCCTTTTAACTTGGAACACCACATAGGCCAGTAAGACTGTATTTGCGGCTTACTACAACGTCTTAATTCTCAATTTAGAACGAAATTAATTTTAACTAACCATGTGGGTTCCTGGCTTCTTTAAAAAGCCTAAATAAATAGCTACAGGCGTACAACGACAAAATTAACGTTTCCTATGTGAGGAAATAACTTCGAATTTGTTTTCCGGCTTTCAAAATGTATTTCCAATCAGGATGTTTCAATTAGTTTTTGCGGTTGCAACCAAGATTGATTTTTGTTTTCATTTGCATTATGCACATGAATTGGATTTCACTTTTGATTCGTCAATCAATAAAATCATTGACTTTAACATGAACTTTTCTATTTCTGGACAATACATTAATTAAATTATCTTTAACAAGTGTTTTTATCGTCGGAAATAATGTTATCGTAATTTATGCTATGTTATGTTAGCTTCATGTAGATTTAACGACCATTATTGTGCTTTGTTTTTGTGAAAACAGCAGATAAAGTATCGCATTTCTTTGTTCTATTCTTGTCCATGATCATGAAGAACTCGACCTACTCTTATGTGAGCTTTAAAGTAACAAGAATTTTGTCAGTATTTATTTGCATTAGAAGAATAACAATCTGTATATAACAGAAGTTATGGCAAATGATAAATATCTTTTACGTACTTATTTCATATTTGATATCATCACAACACGTACCTTTCGGTTGAATAAAGGGCATACAACACGCTATGTTGCCATTTAGGTTCATTCACCAGGAAAAATGTTTAAATTGCCTTTGAACATGAAGTAAATGCAGACACACTTTTATTACTTGACAATTTTGGCAATCGACTGATTCTATATATTATGCAATTAGAGTATATGTAAAGAGTATTTCCATTATGGTTTATTAAGCCTTTGGGGAGTACTTTTGCGGCTTTTACGAGGTTGATGTGAAAACGACTGTCGGAGAGTAATAGATTTATATTTGTAATATATTTCGCTTTCTTTTAGGACTTAATTTCCCTTCTGTGAGGTAAAGCATTGGCGACATTGTTAATGTTTCTTGCGTTTGGGATTCATTGAGCGTGACTCGCAGCATTTCTTTATTATTGCGTGTATTAGATATTTCTCTTGTTTTCTTGCCTTCCCACGCTGACAACGTAAGTCAGAAGTAAAACAATGCAATCTCATGTCTTAAGAATCCGGTCTTCTTCTTAATAATTAATTCATAACAATGAATTCAACATCTTGGGGTATTTTGCAAGTTTAATATTTAATTTGCTTTCCAATTGCTCCAACGCGTAAACAATGTGTTGCTTAATGTTTAGGTAAATTTCTAGGATAGTAGAGTGAAATTTACTGAAATATAAACTTGTTGGAAATTTATGGCTCTTTAATTCGCTATTGTTTCACTCTAATTGAATCCGTTTCATGTAGGTTTCCGAGTTTATCAAACTATTCTATTTATACATTATCGCATTTGAGGTTTTGCAATAACGTCATTCTTCTATGGCATTTCCAGCACTATGTGGAAAAGTACCGCGGGAAGAAACTCGGCCTTGAAGAACCGCATGTGTTTGCTCTGGCGGAAGCTTCCTACGTGTCCCTACAGAACCCACACCACAGCAAAGGCCATCTCAATCAAAGTCTTGTCATCAGCGGCGAGAGTGGTGCCGGAAAAACGGAAAACACCCGCTTTATCCTACAATACCTGTGCTCCGTAACCAGTGGAGTATCGACGTGGGTAGAGCAACAAATCCTTGAAGCTAATACAATTTTAGAGGCATTTGGCAACGCGAGAACAATCAGAAACAACAATTCTAGTAGATTTGGAAAGTTTATGCAAGTTTGTTTCGATTCTCGATGGATGATCGCGGGGTGTATTGTTCAGGATTACCTCCTGGAGCAGTCTAGAATTACATTCCAAGGTCCGAATGAGAGAAACTACCATGTGTTCTATCAGCTCATTGAAGGAGCGAAAAAGAATCCGGAGCTAGCACAGCAATTGCACCTGAAACCGTTGGAATTCTACAATTATTTGAATGCGTCTGAGAAAGCAAAGACGGATGACGATGAAAAGTCATTAGATAGTTTATGGCTGGCATTCAATGTCCTGCAACTTCCTCAGAATATGTGCAATGGCATTTTCCAGACGCTGTCAGCCATTTTGTGGCTGGGAAACTTAACTTTTCAAGACATTGACGGTGAGCGATCCGATGTAACGGAGGAGGATTTAAAGATTCTAGAGATTCTCGCAGAATTGTTGGGATTAGATAATGAAGCGTTAAAGCAAGTGGTATTAGTGCGACAAATCAATGTTCGTGGAAATATTACAGAGATTCCACTGAAATTTCAAGAGGTAATTTTAGGTGCTGCAACTTCGAACACGGTGGTTTAACTGCTTATTTCTTTCCAGGCGGGTGAAAATCGTCATGCAATGGCAAAGGCGTTGTACTCGCGAACATTCGCGTGGTTGATCAACCATATCAACATTTGCACGAATCCTGGCCAGGACGCAACTCGCTTCATTGGGGTGCTGGATATTTTTGGCTTTGAGAACTTTGCCGTCAACTCGTTTGAACAGCTATGCATTAACTATACAAATGAAAAACTACACAAGTTCTTTAATCACTACGTGTTTGCACTAGAACAAGAAATTGTAAGTCGGATTACAAGCAATTTAAAGTCATGCGCTGCGTTAGAGCGTGTAAATGAGATTTTTGTTCTCTTCTTCAGTATAAAGCGGAGGAGATTGAATACAATCACATCGCCTTCACAGACAACACGCTGTGTTTGGAATTGTTGGAAAAACCGCCTCGATGTATCTTGCGCCTGTTATCCGAACAATGTCACATGCCGCGCGGGTGCGACGCTTCGTACATATCGAATTTGCATGGGGAGTTTGAAGCGCACGAAAACTACTTCAAGGGTGAGGACAAGCGAAAATGGGAGGTGGAGTTTGGCGTGCGACACTATGCGGGTGGGGTGTTGTACAATGTAAAAGGGTTTGTGGATAAGAACCGTGATGTGCAACAGGATGTCTTCTTCGATATCCTCTCCAGGAGTACGTGCGAGTTTGTGAAGGATTTATCGTCTTATCAGGACTTGAATGCAATTCCCGGAAAGGGCATTGGTGAGTTTGTAATTTGAGAGGGTAGTTGGTAGAATGTGAGAGTTATATGTTCATTGAATTTTAATAGCGAATGGCACAACAACAGTGTCCAGGGGTACAAGTAAAGGGAAACTTACAGTGTCCGATACATTCCGTCATCAATTGCAGTCCTTGGTGGACGTGTTGCAGAGCACGACACCATGGTACGTGCGCTGCATTAAACCCAACGCCAATAAGAACCCTAATCATTATGACAATACTCTAGTCTTAGATCAATTGAAGTATTTAGGCATGCTGGATATTATCCGCATCCGGAAGGAAGGATTCCCAATCCACATGGATTTCAACGATTTTATTACAAGATATCACTGCCTATCTAGAAATCGGCTGCCAGTAGATGCACGCAGCGCGTGCAAAGCTTTAATTGAAAGCCACAATATACCAAAGACAGAATGGCAAATTGGCAAAACTAAAGTATTCATGCGCTCGCATGTTCACGAGCCGCTTGAGGAGACCCGCAATAAGATGCAGGCGTCACAAGCAGTTTTGATCCAGAAAACATATAGGCGGTATGCGGCACAGAAGGAATATAAGCAAAGGCGCAACGCAGTTCTGCGGATGCAGCACGCCTACAAGGGTTGGAAGAGTCGCATTGAGTTTCTGAAAAAACGACGTGCTGCCATCGTCATTCAGAGCCACTTGCGTGGCGTTTTTGCACGTGAGGTAGCCGCTGCATTGCGGGAAATGCGTCGAGTGGAGGAGGAAATGAGGAAGCGGGAACTTTTAGAGGAAGAACGCCGCGCCAAGGAAGCGGAGGCGATTGCCCAGGAGCAAAAACTGGAACTTGAGAAGAGTGAAAAGTAAGAAAAATTAATAGTTGTTGATTCGATGGTGTTGAAGTCAATATTATTAATATAATGTGGTTTGATTGCAGAGCTGCAGAGAAGGAAATTGCGGCGCTGTCCCATATGGCGGAGCAAATGAAGCCGCGCTTGACGGATACCGCCACCGATGCAGTGGATTTAGATAATCTGTTTGCTTTCCTGTCTGATCAGAGTCAAGCGCCGAACAAGATTATCGACGAGATTGGTTCGCAAATGGATGAGTTGGTCGAGGATTTGGATGTTGAGTTGGAAACTGTTATTCAACAGGAATTGGAAGGCTTAGCCCAGGAACAATTGACTGCGCCTACACCGCCTAAAATGGGCTTACCTTCGTTACCTGAGCCGACTGAACCACCGCCGCCGCCACCTCCGGTTGCAAACGAACCACCACCTCCTCAACCTGTGATTATACCCGAGGATGTCTCGGTGGATAAATCAACTAATGAACCTATCTATGAAGCCGTACTGCCTAGAGATGAACCACCATGTGTTTCACCGCCACCGCTGCCCGTGCCGCCTAGACTACCTTCGGAGTCTCCACATCATAGTCCTCCTGTTTCAAGATGCAGTAGTGCAGGACCACAAGCTTGGCGATTCAATCAAGAACAAGAAGCTCTTAACGTGGAACGAGAGGCACGTCGCAAATTCCGAGTGGAAAAGAAACTTCAAGAACTTTCTGAGAACCAAGAAAAAGAATCTACTGCTGAAGAAGTGTACCATGACATGTTGGAGTTTGCAGAGAACTTTTATAATGCACATGAACGTAGTCCAGAGGGTACAATCATGGCTACGTTGACCCGGAAGCGCACCATTACCGAAATGGTACCTAAATATGAAATGCTAACGTACTACAAAGGCAGTTCAATTCCTAACTCTCATATTCACATGTACGACCCTGATAATGTCAACATTGCGTGCACAATTTTCCGAGACATTTGCAAGTACATTCGTGGGGAGTTTAATAATGACCGAGAGCTTGCAGTGATTCAAAGCGTCATTGGACATGCACTGGAACGTGAAGAACTCAGAGACGAAATACTCGTGCAATGCGTACGACAGGCGACTAATAACCCGTTGCCAGAGGCGACAGAGCGCGTGTGGTTGCTTTTATGCCTTTGTGTGGTTGCCTTTCAGCCTTCTAAGAATCTTTATAAATATTTCGTTTCATTCTTGAAGAAGAATTTGACGTCGGGTGGAAGAATCTCACAATATGTACAGTGGTGTTTAGATAATTGCAATAACAACAAAGTGACCGTTCGTGAACATCCACCATCATCAGTTGAAGTTGCGGTTAGTTAAGCGGCGGCCTTCATTTTACTGAGGACAAAAAGATAATTCTGTACTTTTCAGGCAATGAAGCGATTAGGCACAATTGTATGCAGGTTTTTCTTCTTGGATGGTCGTACAAAAGCGATCGATGTCCATCCAACAGACACAGCTGGCGATGCTGCAAGGAAATTAGCAGAGAGACTGGGATTACGCACATTGGAAGGTTGGGCAATTTATCAGAGTCGCGCTGATGCAGAAGAACACGTTAGAGCTCATCATTATTTGTATGATGTTATTGCCGCATGGGAAATGTAAGTTAATCTTAAATTCAGCAATGTTAGCAGTCAATATTCATGGAGTATTTCTGTTGCAGGAATCAGAATAAAGCCAATTCAAATAGTGGGATTGTAACGATGGGAAGACGAAACGGTGCTGGTGTTAGCAGTGGCGAGAATCGCTTTATCTTTAAAAGGAGGCTCTTCAAATCTAACAGAGAGCTCAGTCAAGATCCAGTTGAAGTTAATCTTTTGTATGCCCAAGCTGTTCATAGTGTAGTCAAGGTAAACAATATTATCATATATTCTTCTTACTTATAATATAAGCGGTTTATTGAAATATTTATGTTGTGTTTGCATTTGCAGAGCGATGATTTTCCAGTCACTGAAAAGGTTGCGCTGCAATTGGCTGGACTGCAGGGCCAGGTAGCACTTGGCGACCCGAAGGATAATAATAAATTGGAATACTACACCGACATCGACACCTATCTCCCTTACCGAATCAGCAGGACGCGTGGTGAGGACGTCTGGGTGCCGATTATCGCTCACGCACACAGACAATACGGTGCCGGCCGCACGGAGCTTACTGCAAAAGCCCTTTATTTATCCTGCGTAATGCAATATCCACTTTACGGTACGACAATGTATCCGGTTACATATCGCGGCTATTGGTCGTACGGTAATACCTTAGTTCTTGGTGTAAATTGTAATGGCATTATGCTCATAAAACCGGATGATAAATTCGTTTTGAATGAATATCCATACCATGAGATTGAAAGCATTATGCTAGATCCGAGCGACAGTTTTATCACCATTACTTTACAACGTCATATGAATGATAATAATCACAAGTGTTTCGTTTTTGAGACACCACAAAAGGGAGAGATTGGATCACTGATTGCTAGTTATTGTCCGACATTGGCTGGTTGGATTACTGAAAATGAGGCTCCCCAGAAGAAGATGAAGGCGATGACCAATGAAGATCGAATTAGGTTGTACCATAGTTTGGTAAACTGTCGACGTGCGCTGATTGATAATGATATAATGCGTAAACCGGTTGATCAATCCGGTAACTTTTTGAGAAATACTTTGCGCAGATTGAGTAAGCACAAGTTAGATAAACTTCGCCAAGAACACGGAGGTGATAGTGGTGAAACCTACAAAGGATTCCATTATTCTTTCTGGGCATTCAGCAGACAACCTATTCAAACTAGCATTAGCCGTATTCCTGAGGCTGAAGAACAAATTATGTTACAAGTTTTCCAAATTATTTTAACTTATGCAGGATTGGGACAAAATGGGGAAGCAATTCGGCGTGCTGAAGATGAACATGTAACACTCCTGCAATCGATTCTAGAGCGCTGCATGCGCAAAGAGTCTCTACTTTGCGAGTTGTACTTGCAGCTCATTAAACAGACAACGGATCACCCCGACCCTAATTCACGAGTAAACCTCCGACACTGGGCATTATTGTCTTTGGCTTGTTCAGTGGTTCTTCCGCCTCATAAGGCAATGCGGAGATATTTAATTGCGCATCTCAAGCGTTGCAGTTCGGATTACGTAACGGAAGAGGGGAAATTTGCACGTTTTGCAGAGAAATGTCTGTCGAAAACGCAAGGTACCCGCAGACGACAATGGCCACCATCAAGAGAGGAGATTTTGTGCACAATCAATAGACGACCAGTATATGCGCGCTTCCACTTCATGGATGGACAATATCATTCTGTCGAATTTCATCCATCCGCTACAGCTAGAGATGTTCTGGAGATTGTTAGAGATAAAATCGGCCTCAGTTCAAATGCAAAGGGATATGCAATTTATGAAGTGCTGGGTAATTCGGAGCGAAGTTTAGCGAGTGAAGAAAAAGTCGCTGATGTGATGGCCAAATGGGAACGGTATCGTGCTGCATCGGCAGCTGCCAATAACACGAACACCGCAACAAAGCGAGCAAGACCGCAACATCACTTTTTCCTCTTCAAGAAGCACCTGTTCATGGACACGTTCATTAATTTGAGCGACCAGGTTGAGAAGGAATTGTTATATCATCAGGTGTTGCATGATTTGAGGGCTGATCGGTTTCCGATTACCGATAAAGAAGCGGTAAGAATACTGGTGAGGATTGAACGTAAAGGTGATTCCTACATTGGATCTGTTTTCAGATGATGCTCACCGCTCTTCAAGCACAACTCGAATTAGGTGATTGTGCAGAAACTGCTCATGATTATAGAACAATTGCTTGTCATTGTCTTCCCGCACGACTTGTTCCGGGACTTCCACAAGAAGGTGTTGCTATGCACCATCAATCACTTCGTGGTATGACTGCATCTGAAGCAAAACAAGCCTTCTTGAATCTGATACAAAGTTGGCCGCTGCACAAAGCTACAATTTTTGACGTTATGGTGAATTATAAAATGAAAATATTGAGATTTATTTAAAATATAATTCTTTGTTTGTTAACAGCAATCATTTACATCTAATTGGCCACGAGTTCTCTGGCTTGCTGTGGATCAAAAGGGCCTCCATTTACTAGAACACCGTTCTAGGAATACCCTCTGTACCTACGAGTATAGCAGTATTCTAAGCTACTCGCCAGCATTGAACTGCCTTATGATCATTACCGGTACCGCTTGCAAGCAAAGCAAGGTTATCCTTACAACTGCACAAGCCTTCCAAATAGCAACACTCATCAAGGAATACATGGAGGTGCTTCAAAGCGATATGGTGGATATGAAACGTGCCCAACAACAACCACGTAGCCGACCAGTTAGTGTTTTGCATCCCAACAACATGTTGGTGCCACCACAGCCCAGCTAGAAGAGGGTTCATTTCGCTGATCAAGTAACATCCGCCGTCTATTAGAGACGTCTCAATTGGGTTAACTTTTTATAATTGCTGCCGGCCGCACAACGACTGACGGGACCAAGCGAGTCTGTCGGGGTGCAGCCGGTGTTATGGTGTGTTGTGTTTGGACTGTGGATGTTGCTTGATTAGCGAAATTTGTTTACAAAGTCATAACATCAAAGTAGAATTGTATTGTTGCGTAAGTCGTAGATAGAACAATTGAATCAAAATATGATGCAGATAAAATATTAATGAACAAAAAACATGGCATTCGCACTCGAGATGGGTACAAATATAGCGATATTAGCAGAAAACTATTATTTTCCCAAACGCATAAATATTAAAGGTATAAAAACGCAAATTTTTAAAATGAAATTCATGTTAATAAGATCGACGGACAATTTGTATCATTGAAAGTATTATGTATCAAGACTGAACTTAACCCATAGTTTTCGCCATGGCAAATGACATATTCGATTAGAAACACGCTAAATCTCCCCCTGTACGCAAATGGGGCTTCCAAATGAGTTGTGAGCATTATTTAATGATTTTTTAAAACTTATTGATTATTGTGTAATGAATATTTATATACTTATTAATATTATGCGAAGATATATACAGTACTAGTCAGTTACAATGTACATAATATACTAGTGGTAAATAGGTCTTAGCCCAAACATCAGGTCAACACACTGAATAATGATAGCAAACAATGTCATACAATTCAATCGGTGGTTTATGATGACACGTCGAGTGAGATTTATGTTTAACCAAGATTGATGATGAGAAATTGAAAGATTAAAGTTGTAATATTCCGTTTTCGGTGGCTTCAAGTGAAATTATGGCTAATCAAAGGATATTATAATGTCTAATTATAATTTATGATGGACAAGTATAAAAATGTTACGCACAAGTGTATTTCGAATTATAAACGCTATTTAATTTGCTGATATTTAAGGTCTCCCTGCATCTCAAGAGATGCGTCGCCCGACAAAAGTATGGTTGTTGTGATTCATAAAATATTTATTACATGAAGAAAATGACAGTCTAAAACCGTGTGAATATGTATGAACAGTATGAACAACCACAATACATCAACGTGTGTGGCTATTGCTTAATTTACAATCTTCTAAAGCATGTTTCGACTTATATCATTAGTCAGTTATATAAAATAAATGCTCAGGTACTATCTTCTTAAAACCTGCAGTCGCGAACAAAATACCATTCGAATGGTATAACTTAAGAATCTCCTTGGGACTCATTTGGATGCAGTGGAATAACAAACTTCGGCCCGAATGGGGATTTGTACCTGATATTCACGCGCTGGAAAATCTCAGCTGGGAATCCGAGATTACATAAATATATCTTACCGTTATTCGGTGAATGTGCAAGAGGGAGGACGGGCACAAGTGAGAATTTTGCGTTGACACCAGGTAATCCCGTTGCTGGAGGATCCAACGCCAGAATTGGGGCTTTCAGTCCACTGATCCAGCTCGGTATGTGTGAAAAAGGCTTCACATTGTCGCCGTCCTCGCATAGAGCAACAATGATGAGGTCAAGATTTTCTGGAAACTCATTCAGACCAATAAACGATCTATTCTTTGTTAATTTGTACAGGTACAGCTCTTTTTGGTTGGCTTCAGTTTCGTTGGGGACTGAGTATACAACCGTCTTCACTCCTTGGCTGGCTAATTGACGCGCTGCGTTTATACCGAACGAGCCATGTTTAGTAGGCCCTATGAGGACAGCCACAATTGGCCATTGATGAGTATTCTTCGGATTAAGACGATGAGCACCTCCCAATAACTGCACAGCCATTTCAGTTGTAGCACGTCCCATGAGTTCCACACGACGCTCCCAAGTCAAACCAACTTGTTCAGCAGTTACCCAGAGTCGCTTTCTTAATGTTCGTGAGATGGTTGGAATAACTAAACCGTCATCAGTTACATATTCATAAACATCAGTGGGAACAATAATTTGTCTTAAGGTAGTTGGAAATGCTGGAATAATGTTTTCATCATGCCTATAAAGAGACAATTATTATGCTCTTGAACCACTTATCAATTAGGTTGATGTTACCTGTATTTTGTAGGTTTCTTTTGTTCACTTTGTTTTAACAAATCAGGTCTTTGCGAAGTAATCTCTTGGTACACAGCTTGTTTATCAAACAGAGCTAAATTTTTCTCAAAATCAAAGTCTTTCTTCATACTAGAATCCAATGGGGATCCAAAGCAAGCTTCATCCTTCCAACCCTTTACCCATTGTTTTTGCTTGTTTTTATCCTTCTTATTAAAACTGGTTGGAGTTGCAGAATGATTCTTGTATGAGCCAGCATCATTAGAACTTTCAGTAAGAGCTTGTTGCAAGTTGGATTGCTGGATTTCAATTTGCTTAGACTGGCTTAAAAATGTATCAGCAGTACTGTTGGATGCAATTCCATTAGGAAGTTTGTTCTTAGATACACTGTATGTTCTACCAGCTTGTTTAGCTGTGGGCATAGGTATTAATACTGTTGAAACATCCTTTAATTCTTCTTCCTTGTTAATTAATTTCAAATCAGTAATCTCGGAAGCTCTATAATAATAAATATTAGCACCTTGTTTTTATCGAGAGTAGGCAATTTTACAAAATCGTAATGCTTGGCGTATTTGCTGGAACTCCATTCCAGAAAGCCTTTGTTATAGTGATATGGGAAGTTGTTGCACTAACAATTTCACCCTGGTATGCATCACAATGGCATGCAATTGAAACAGTACATCCAATCCATTGAGCCATGCTGATTTCTCTTATTAAGTTCTTTATCTGTAATTATTATAATTGCGTAATTTACTTGTATTTGATCGTACCTATTATTGCTGCTAGTTCGATCACTGCGAAGAGAACAAATGAATAATCAGCGCAACGGCCGTTTTTGCGGAAGATAACATAACCAAGTTGCGATTCCACAAGTTCCGCTCGATTCAACTCATCCCCCTCATTGCATCAGTAACAACCTACCAATAACACTCGCAGATTCCATTCAGATCTAATCGTGGATGAGAGCTCTTGGTTTCATTATACTTGTATGAAAAACTGGCATGGACCACGTACACCAAAACGTTCAATCCCAAACTAGGCGGAAAAAAGACATACTCACGATTATCACTATTCTTTAGATCGTTTTCCATACAAACATCTAATATAGTTTAACTTGTTTCGAAAGATTTTTTTGGAAAATTGACTGTTGTTAATTAAATGTTATTGATAATTGTTTATTCACGTCATTGTTTTGTGGCCGTTGGGAAGTAATATTGTATGTGTTGCATTGTTACAAGTTTTAAGAGTTTGCAGGGTTGCTTTACCGTCTGGAATGCGAAAAAGGAATTCTCTCTCGGCCTTGCTTTATCCCTAAAAATGAGCATAAATAGTAGCGATCTAAATGTGCATATTTGAGTTTAGATTTATATTTATCTTTTAATGAGAAGAGAAGAAAAAAGTGGTTGCATTAATTACTTCTGGTAAAAATTAAGCAAATATGGTATCTAGAGAGAGTATCGGTGAGTGTGGTCACGAAGTGTTTAATATTCATTATGTTGATATAAATTTACACTTATATATTATTTTCATTATCGGCTTGTTGCCTTCTTCGGTATAATTATGTCGTAATATGTACCACGAAATGTTTTGGGATATTTGAAGTTTGTGAGTAGAATTGAGGAAGAAAATATCATACGGGTGTAAATGGAACATTAGGACAGGTCTCTACGATAATCTCACATACTTATTTCGATTGGATTACCGATTTTTTCGTTTTGCAGATATCCACAGTTGTGTAGATTTTCGAACTATTATGGGCTTCTTCGAAGACACTACTGCTGAGAAGTGAACTTAACAGGCCCTGACTTGCATCGCAATTCCACCGTCGAATGTAAATAGCAAGAAACCAGCTAGTGAGATACCAGATTCTGCCACTTGCATTGAAAAAATTGAGCATCTTGTCAATAAGGAGTTATTTAATGTCGGCTCGTATGTTAAAAGAGAACAAAAAGCAATGTCTCATTTTAGCATGTTCGACACCAAAAACGACACCGAATTTCGACATATATTATGCAAACCTTCTCTTGAATACAATGGGGGAAATCGTTTTTCCCTCAATAGCGGAATTGAATTTTAATTCAACCCTAAAGTTGACCGTCCTAAATTCGCGTTTTCTTATTAATAGCTAATTAATTATATTTAGAAACCTTTATATATATAAAGCAAGTCCATTTTATTAAATAATGAATAAACAGACTCAGTTTTCAAATCACAATTTAAACTACAAACTAAGCCACTCATTTTATTCAATTTCAATTTCTGCACCAACTTTGACTAAAGCCTCTTTCAGTTTCTCAGCTTCATCTTTAGCAATGTCTGCTTTAACAACTGTTGGTGCACTTTCAACAAATTTCTTAGCTTGAACTAAATTCATACCTTCCATCAAGGATTTGACTTCCTTAATAAGTGCAACTTTCTGTTTTTCATCAAACTTTGTCAATTTAACTGTGAATGATGATTTGACCTTTTGTGATGAAACTTCTTCTTCATCTTCTGTAGATGCTGCATTACCTACTGGAATAGCTCCCATCATGGCAACTGGTGCATCAGGAAGGTTTAAACGCTTTTTGAGCACTCCTGACAACTCTGATACTTCCAATAGATTCAACTGGGAAATTTCTGATACAAGCTTTTCAATTTTTGAAGATGTAGGCTTGTCTACATTAGATGGTAGTGGAATTGTTAAAGATTCAATAGAAGCTGCTTTTACTGCTTCTGCAGATGATAATGATGTGCTAAAACAAGTTGTATTGATATGAACAATTCAAAGATAATAATAGCTAATACATCATAGTTAATATTACCATCGTGAAACATTGCGCCAAATAAATCTTTTAGAGAAACAAATAAGTAATCGGGAACTATTCATTATGAATTTTTAATAAGTTTGTTACGGTTTATCCGCGGATTTTGCCGCGATTCTTAAAATTTTACTTTTGTTCGGCACCTTCTCAAGGTTTTAGGGTTAATATTATTAGTTTATCCATGAGGTGCATGATGCGTGGATGTTTTAATATTTGGCCATAGATGCCGCTTGTAGCAATAATTTCATATTTTAAACAGTTTTAAATAAAGTATCGTTAAGTGTGATTGCATAGTGCTTAAGATTCATTATGTTGATAAAACTTTAGTGTAACACTTACTTTTTGTCACTTGGTATAATGTTTTCAACATTTTACTTGCTTCAGTAAAACCATACTCAACAATACCCTGTTTAATAACACTGTGGAACAGCAAATTTCCGATTAAGATAGCATTAACTGCATTCGATCAATCACAATTTTCTAACAAAACGGGTTTTTAAAAATTTTCCCTGGACCCAACGTTTTTTTTTTTAATTTCGATTTTAGTGTTTTGCCGAATTTTGGTTGCAATTTGATATATTGTCCCATTACGTCCGTAATTATTGTTAGATCATTTAGCTGTTTTCAATAACAATTCGTAAATAAATACCGAAGAAATGTGTGAAAACGTGATTTGTTTATCTTTAATAGTTTCGAAGTTATAAGTTCTCAAAGTGAGAATTTGTGAAAAAGTGCAGACGTTGATTTGAACGCAAAGTGCAGACCATTCCGAACAAATATTTAGAACGAATATATAGAATAACATAAACAAACTATTTGTTAACGAACTGTTACTATCGCAATTTTGTTTTCAAAGTAACTATTTGAAATATCTTGTTGATATTTTAGTCGTTATAAGAGATTATATAAAAAATATTTGGACTATTTTGAACAGTTTTCAGATATTTAGACAATTGAAAAAACTAAAAAGCTATTTTTGAAGCCTATTGATGAGTGGTATGCAAGAACTGAGGAATTTATGTTCAAAGACAATTTGTATGCTGATAAATTTAAGAATTTTTAAGAGTTAAGATTGGATGTTAGTGGAGAAAAATATCTACCTATAACAGACTGTAATGTGATATATAACACTGTGCAACACAAAAAAGAAAATATACAATTTTTTTAATTTCTATAGAAAATGACCTCCTGAAACTATATAACTTTTGTTGAGCTAGCATCTTTGAATCTTGAGAACTTCGAAGGTGTATGAATCTTTTGGAGTGTATATTACATTTACTAGGTTTGCAGTATTTTACTTTGTATGCACTTTGTTGCATTCATTGTTTTTTAGGAACCAGAGTCTGGTAGACTTTAAAAGAAATTCTAAATAATTTTGAATGATATAAACGTTAATAAATCATGCAAAAAATTTTTCTTAAAACATTGAATGTAGAGCAACGTAACATTCCATTTTTGGTAGATTCTCCCTTGTTGTATTGTTTTTGATTTTGCTTTCTGATGGCCATTTTCTGAAAATTCTTTTTTTTAGTATTAAAGTAAAAATCATACACTTGAATACTTTAAATGCGTTTTAATATTTAAACAATAACCAAACAATTTCGTATACAATTTATGAGTGTAGCAAGTCTTATTAATCGGTTAATAAATACACAATAAACTTCAAGTCGACATCCCAATAAAGTAGCGACTTTATAAATAATATCAATATTATTATTATAAATTCTGTTGTATTACTAAGTGTAATTGAGGTAATTAGTACTCATTTCTGTAATCATACATGAGCATCCTGCAATTGTTGTAAATGATGCAAATCATGCAAGTGCAACGGCACTACGAGCGCTGCGCAGTTCTACGATCGATATGAACATGTTTTCGTAGTCTCTCAGGTAATTCCCTGTAGATTGCTTCAGGGACATCGTCTACAACCACAATAAGCAAGTAGCATTTGTGAAATAATACAAAATAATCCATTAAATACTAACCGTTACATCTGTAGACTAAATCGGACCAGATAATCATTTCTTGTGAGAAACAAAACACTCCCAATCTACCGCCCTTGAGGGTTGTGTCATAAATGTTACCACTGTCAGCTACCATCTTCTCACCTTCAAAGATCCTCAACCGAATCAAACCTATTTTTGGTCTGTGCAGCAAAAGCCATCTGTAGGCAGTCTTCTCTTTCCACCCTTCATTCCTAGGATCCTTCCAGAGAAGCTTAACTTGCCTATCAGTGGTACCAGTGTGCCACAAAGAGTTACGAAGAAGTTGTCCAGGGCCAGTATCTGAATCAACCATTTTGAGTTGGATACCCGGTTCTGCTACTGCACGGAAAGGTGTGCTCTGCCAATAAGTCTGTGGATTCTTCTTCCACATGACTGTATAGAACTTCTTGTTGTTTTGATAAGAAAATATGAAACCTGCATAGTCATCGTCTGTTTCAGTTCCAATGAAGAACGTACCCTCAAAATCAACACCGCCAAATGAATCATAACCAACAGCTAGACCTGGATCACTGTTCATTGTTTGAACAATCTCAGCACCTTTGTTGTAAATTACCCAATTGGGATCCACCTGTGAATCACCTTCTGGATCCAAGACTACTGTTTGATAGGTGCTAAAGTCAGTTGAGTAAATCTTAGAGTTATTAGGACAGTTATCAAGATCATTGGGGACATCATCAAGATCCCAATCGGATTCACAAATGTCTCCTACACCATTCTGGTTAGCATCTTCTTGGTAAGGATTAGCAGCTAATGGACAGTTGTCTTTCACATTAGAGACACCATCATTGTCGGCGTCGGTATCACAAGCGTCTCCTTTGCCATCACCATCTGTATCAAGTTGATCACTGTTGGGAACACGACGGCAGTTATCATGTTGATCTGGGATACCATCGTGATCCACGTCAGCAGTGGTATCACAATGATCACCAATCAGATTATTATCTGAATCTTCCTGATGCGGGTTGTGGACTTTAGGGCAATTGTCACAGACATCACCAATACCATCACGATCGGAATCCATCTGATCGGGATTTGATTTTCGTTTGCAGTTGTCATTATAATTGAGAATACCATCGTTATCAATGTCATCATCACAAGCATCTCCAATCCCATCTTTGTCTAAATCATCCTGATCCAAGTTTGGAATTGTAGGACAGTTGTCACAGGCATCACCTGCTTTGTCACCACCACCTACATCTGTATCTTCTTGGTTTGGATTGTAAACTAGTGGACAATTATCCTAAAACATAATGGCTTACAAGCGGTCCGAAAGGCATCAAATAGGTTACTTACTGGATTATTTAGAATGCCATCATTGTCCGCATCTGGATCACAAGCATCACCTTCACCATCTCCGTCAGCATCTTCTTGTCCAGAATTAGGTGTCGTTGGGCAATTATCCTTCCTACATCTAGGATGTGAACATTGTAAATCAAAATCAGCCCATCCATCTAAATCTTGATCTGTGGCACAGATAAAACCATCTCCTGCCCAACCAACTTTACATTTACAGCTGTATCTTCCCTGACCTATATGTGCACATTCTGCATTTCTATGACACTGTGTACCATCAGGACAAAGTCCTTCACCTCGTCGACAACCTATTGTTTGATTTCCTACATAACCATGAATACATCCTCCACAAATATGGGACCCTTCTACATTCGTACAAACAGAATGCGGAACACAGTTGCCGTTATTCTCAGCACATTCATCAATATCATAACAACGTTGACGGTTTCTATTAGCTTCTTCCATGCCAATACCTTGGGTTCCTTGACTTCCAGTGTATCCGGCTGGACAAGAACCACAACGATAGCCTGGACGCAGGTTTGTGCACTCCACCATTGGATCACATGGCCTAGCAAGATCACACTAAAATAATTGTTACATGTTTATTGTGTATTGATTTAGTATATAATGTTTTACTTCGTCGATGTCATAACAAGCGGTACCATTTCCAGTTGATCCTGCTGGACATCCTTCACAATAGTAAAATGGTGGCAATTCGGTGTCAATGCAACGAACACCTGTAAACGATGACGTTGTACAATTCTCATTCTAATGGCCATGCAATATTGTATGTTCGATAGTGTTTTGAGCTCGGGTCGAAATAAAAGACAAACTTATGGTTATCAAGATATATATTATCGTAATACTTGTACATTTATAAAATAATTCTATATTAATTACTACAAAACTATGGGCGTAACACGCTCAGCGTACTGATTGCGAAGAACAAGTTGAATTAATTGCAAGAAGGCTCTTTCACCATTTTGTGGTAACCATAAATTGCTTTGTGTTAACAAGTATACATTTCAAAAACGTCCTGGAAGACAGAGAACTAACAGACACATTAATAACAACATCTGGTGCACATCTAACACCGCATCTTTATAGAAACATAGAAAAGAGAAGCTTTATAGACAAAGACTAACCCTATAGAACATTTAAGATAGTGTCTTGACGATAAATCAGTGCAAGAAGCTTTGTGTGAAGAGCTTATTAAATTTGAAGCAAATAATTGAAAGAATTGAGAGAAAATTTAATCAAAACACGAGCGAACATAGCAATACATGTTTGTAAAGAATGATAGATTCCAATAAGACTTTCCTAATAGTGTCTGATTAACTCACCCGGATGGCAGGGATTGTATTCGCAACCAGAGCGTTTGCGACATTGTTCACCATTACCCTCATAACCATGTGGGCAAGATCCACAACGAGCACCATGAGGAGTATCTTCACAGGACACTCCAGGGTAGCACGGACGATCAGAGCACATCTTGCCAGGCTGACAGACGTAGCCATTGCCGATGTATCCACGTGGGCACGAACCGCATGTTGGACCAGTACCGGTGTCATGGCATTGAACACCCGGGAAGCATGTAGGTGGGTGGGTTGCGCATGATGGTCGGATTATCTCCGGTGGGCGTGCTTTGCACACTTCGCAGTCCTCCAAAATGCGTCTCATGTTGTCAATGGTGTTGTGTTGGTCATTGACGATACGGTTAAGTTGATTGACGGTGTGGATCAAATCGTTCAATGCCTTCAAAATGGCCCCTGATACAAAACATAGAGTATATTAGTTAAGTGGATTGCCTTATCAATTAGACGAAGAGTAATTAATTACCTTCATCTGGTGTATGTAACGATGGAATATCTCCTCTGTCTGGTTCATATCCTTGAACATTGGGATCATGATCATACATATCATCAAATTGTGCCAGACTCTTGAAGAGGTGCTTTGATGGGACTGTAGGGCAGTTGTTGCGAATGAGCAGTTTGCGCAATCCATCTCTGCCTTCAATCTCGACAGGATACTTTTTCTCACGAAGCTGTGGGCAGCAAATCAATTCAATCAAAACACCATATGCGGTCACTTTCGAATGAATCTCTGATCAGTCTGAGCTAGGTTTTTTCCATACTGGCGTCAATGTGCAAATTGCATTTCAAAGTTACCTGTATCAATTTACCAGCGTTTCATCGACGGCTTACCAGCGGTATCATCAGTCGTTTATGATACCACCAGATGCGCGTTTAAGATACATCATCTGTCAGGTGTCTAGCCAGTGCGGCAATGACTATTTAAGGGAGCCGACAAGTTGTTTCTTTTATAATCCGCGCATTACAGTTACAGATCAATTGCGACACTGCGCGCGCAAACAAACATGTGGTGAGCATGGGACGCAGAGTTGTGTGGCGTTCACGTGCTCATTGCAGTTGGCACTGACCTCTATTTAGCCGTTACGTTTGCACATGTGGAAAATCAACAAGATGAAAAGGAATTTACTCGCGATAACATAAAGAAATAATTAAATAATAGACTGAAAATGTACAAAGCAATTAAAGGTTGTCATACTTACAAGAGTAAGGTGTGAATTCTCCATTTGAATATACATTTCTCGAATGGTTTTTGGCATTGCTACCCTTCCATAGTTTACGCAATCCAGATACAAAGTAGCACCAGCATCTGGTTTGTCTTGGTTGATTGCCAGGACTAATGATTTGATTGCCGTGTCATCGCTTAATGTGTCAACGGTGAAATGCTGAGCTCTTTGGCGATTATCTTCGACAGTTTCAACAATTACTGCGAAAGATATCATTAGCCAAGTTTAAAATGAATTTAAATAGAATGTCCGTTTGATGTTTTGAGAATTATATCATTTACCTCGCTTGTGATGACGGTCCAATTGAATTGCAAAACGATTGTGCTTTTCGTGATCGAACTCAACCGCCAGCAGAGTTTCCGGCCCCCGATGGCGCTTCTTCGCTTTGATGTGCTTCAGAGACAGAGCGAGCTCGTCGCCCTTGATGACGTTCTCCAGCTCGCTAGATGCAACTAAAAAAGCAACCACGAAGGATTAGCGAAGCGTTGACAAAAACTAATCGGCAGAATTAGCGAGTGCATTAATTAATTAATGAAACATGTGTACATGGTACCAGGCAATGCACGCGCGCTTAATCAAGCCTGATCATTGTGGTCAGCAACACACCCAAGTCATTTGCTTTGATTCATTTGTGTTCATTCAAGGTTGATGAAACAAGCCAAACAATTTCGACGGAGTTTAAATTAAGTATTCAGTAATCAGTGAGCAAATACAACCTAAATTAAGAAAATGGGTACAAAATATTGATAAAAGCTGGTGTCAACGTTGTTTGTAATTGAATGTGTATAAATGATACTCTTTTATCGCTAAGAACAAGTACGTTTCTCATTTGTTTGTCATAACTCATTTCTTGCTCGATATGTACACGAGCGTGTTTAATGACCCACGCACATTTATAATGACATAATTGGCGTGCTCTCTGGCACCAGAAACTCGAGATGTTATTAAAGTATTTGATATTTTAGTGCGGCTATATGGTTATAACCTCAAAATGAATAGGATGAACAGGATATAAATGGCTGCGGGTATATATTTTATAAGAAGAGGTTGCAATCAATTTGGATTGTTAATTTTGAGTTGTAGAAATAAAATGAGCGAAATTTGTTTGGGAAAGTTTTTGCTGCTTGAAGATCAAACATATTTAGGTGTAATAATATAAATCGGTTGCAAACTATTTTCACCATTTCTTTGAAACTCAGAAATAGTTTCTTATGGAAAACTTTATGAATCAACTTTTACAGGATGTTGTATAACCTATTAAAATTTATAGTAAAAATATTTCGACTTTTTCTTCAAACATTTTAGAATTTTGTAGCGATTTTTTGATGTCAGAGAGTTGATTTCAGCTCAGTTTTCAACAGCTGTAATATGCTGCTAGACACCCTTCAGTATAAAATAGAGCAAAATGGCAAACACGAGCTGACTTCCCGTTCGAAATATGCTTGTTTTCGTGTTGCGCGCGTTGCAAGTGGCGAAAATGTGTGTCACGCAGGATAGACGTTATTTTTAAAATGCGAAATAAAACGGCACACGTCTAAATATAAGCGTCATTTTGAATTTGGGATTATGTCTTCACTCACATGAAAGTAGTTGACCTAACTTTAAGAACTAAATTACTCATTTACTCTGGTGGGTGAAGCTAGTGATTCTTGTGAGTTGGAAAGAACTTACTTGGATCATCAGTGACGGCTGAAGTAGACGCGATAAGAAGCGCGGCGGCAAACAGCGCGCTTACCACCCAAAACGACCCCATTTTTCTGATGCACCACACTTTTCCCGAAACACTTGCTGATTGCCGATGCGAAGTGCGCACTTGAGAGCACTCGTCTTGGCTCTGCCCGCTCAAAAGTAGCTTCGGTTTCTTTTAACAAATGCGTGTGCACATTTGTGCTCCTGTTGCGTGCGCGGCGGCGATCGCGAGAAGTGGGACGCACTCAGATCACCAATAAAGCGCGCCTCTAATTGCTAACCAGATTAATCACTTTCCAGTCGGCTTTCCCGCTAGAACAACAACAAACCAAGCCTGTGACTTGCTCACCGCGATAGAAGCAAGGTGCATTACTTCAAGCAAACTCTTCGCAAGTTTTCATTGGAAACTGTTGCTTTATTAGCTTTATTTAAGCCATCGATATTTTACGCTAGTGAATAATGCAGACTAGTACGCTGGATATTTTCAGAATCGTAATCGAGCCTCTTGCGGTGAATACGGAGTTTTATTTTCGTTCTAACGCTCGATCTAATGCACCCGCGATGACACTATTATCGCTCAGATGTGTCACTCCAGCGGATGGTCTTCAGGCTCGTTGGAAATTAGGAATGCAGAGATACAACATGGCGAGTAGTCAACAAAGTTGTAATTAGGTAGATAGGTAGGTTAATAGCCTGAAGGAGAATGATGTAAAAAAGATCTAATTAGAACAACTTGCCTTGGATGACAGAGTTAAATGAGTCAGGTTTTAGATAAAAACCAGAAAATAGAATTAAACGGATGATAATAGTCATTGAAACACTATGTGAGACTATTTTAAGTGAATCGAAATAAATTAGAACACATTAATAGATGACTGAAGAAACTACGCAATATAATTACGTAGGTGCAATCGAATTAATAAATATTCAATAAGATGAATTAGTTTAAACGCCTATAAAGGTGACTGGAACCAATTTAGTAAACGACATTGTTGAGAAATAATTTTACAGAATCTATATCATACTTTCTAGTATACTAGTACACTCTGGAATAAAATAAAAATATACTACCCAAAGAGCAAGATGCATTGTTTCAGCCAAATGCATTTCACTGTAGAACGAGTGTTAAACGCAATACAGTAAAGTTACAATATGCTATCAATCAATAAAGCTATCAAATCTGGGATGTTAATGTACAATAATTGCTAGGCCATCACAATCACGTTGCACATAAAGAAATAAAATGGTTCAAGTTAATTCTACCAATGCGGTTAGACCGTGGTCAACAAAACAATAGCAGCGAGGGGGGATTACATTTTCTTTTTTATATTCCGTAAGAAATGGTTCTATAAACTATATTTTAGAGCACAATATAATTAATCGAATATACTGTGAGGTTTACCTTAAATTGTTTAACAATCAAAGAGAATTATATTTCAAACTACATACAATCCAAGCAACAATAATGTGTTTATTGAGATGTTTGAGCATAAATTATTATACTCTTTCCTTACTACAATTTATATCCCATATTTATTTACTAATTTGTACATAAAGTACTGAACAAATTTAACCTGGTGCATTTGTTTAAAGTATAATAACTACGAGTCATTACAGTTCTCATTGCGTGGACTTGTACGCACCAATTGCCAACTACCAATCGAATGTAATCGTTCGCACATCAAGAAATATCGGATAAACATACCAATAATTACAACATAAATATTAAAAGGCAGTTTATTGTCTTTGAGACTATAATATCGATTTACTCATAATTCATTAAACGTTAATAATCCATAACATTATTTTTCGATCTGTTTATCATAATGAATAAATTTTGCACGTGATGCATTCCTCTGTTTTTACCGAGATAACAATTTTGGTCCCACACCGAATTCATTTGGATAACAACGTGTCTCTTTGTGCCTCTGCCATGTTGAATTAACCTAAACTCGAATGAAATTTGGCAACGTGAATAGAAT
>JAODIE010000007.1:9357120-9434745 GCA_027575565.1 Diploeciton nevermanni
ACTGGTAACATTCAGATAATACATATTTACATGGATAGAAAAATTAAATTCCGTTCAGAGAGAAAGATGCCCAACGACATGCTACACTGATGAGATTGGCTGCATCTTGTAAATGGATACTACAACAATTGATTAGATACAAAATAGTTACAATATGTTTGATGCTTGTGGTAAATTTTGATTTGCTGGATGTAAATCGTTCCACTCTTTTATTGTCTCGTCTGGGTGCACTCTAAATGGGTAAGGTATCAAGATGGCGGCTATGATCTGATACATGCATGAACTGATCGGTTGACTTGAAATGTATTCGTTTCTTTGTTTAAATTTAGAATGAATAAGTAACACTTATACGTTTCCTTAGCTTTTACATTTCTCTTTAGGTGAACACGGCCGACGCACACGCCCTACTGCGAGTACATCGATAATATATTAATTACAACATGCAACATATAACATTTACATCGAATGTGTCTCGCGTGTGTGTGCAATGTGCGTTTGTTTGGCATGAAATTGCGCGTGACGGTACTTCTTATATATGCGTTGAATCCTTGGCAATCTCTACCAGTTCATGGGGATCAGCGTTGTTCTTGTCGTTGTCGGTGAACCGCCCCAGCTCACCCTTGCTGAGCATGTCCACGAGACGTGCTCCCAGCGAGTCGCACATCACGTTGATGGTGGTGCGGAAACGGTCCCTAAAACACACAAAGGACAATTACACAGCCATGCATGTACAAGGTGAGAGGAAGCACTGTGCCGGCTGGTGGCGGGTAAATCGATGCAATTACTGCGCGTTGTTGAATGCGAACATTACAAGCGCATTGTCAGTAATGCGAACGCGGCGTAATCGCGTGTTAACGATAGGCCCTCGATGGGCATTGAGTTCAGTGTCGCGTGTGACGAGTATCTCTTGACCTCTATCAAAAAATCGCTTTGCGCTCGCATTCAAATTAACGCTGCATTCATTGCACACGCCTAGTATCGGACACTCACAGCAACCAATCGACGGCGAGGATAAGTGTGACATCCTCAGCAGGGAGTCCCACAGTGTCCAGGACCATTACCATTGTGACCAGACCGGCTTGTGGAATTCCAGCTGCACCTATACTAGCAGCAGTTGCTGTAATACTAAGAAATAAAACATTTGCAAATCAAACCTCAAACATTCTATGTTATTAGTACCTGACAGCAACAATCTGGCCAAAACTCAATGGAATAGACCTGAATTGAGCAATAAAGAGAGCAGCCACCGCTTCATACAAGGCAGTACCATCCATGTTGATAGTTGCTCCTACTGGTATGACAAATCTGGTAACTCTGGGGTCAACCCCCATTCGGTCCAAAGTTTGGATTGTAATAGGCATGGTAGCAGAACTACAAACCATCAATCAATAAACAAGCAAATTTCTTACATCCTCCTTTCTATTACCTAGAAGCTGTGCCAAAAGCGGTAACCAAAACCTGACTCAACTTCCCAATAGTAGAAAATGGTAAGGTACGAGTACATACAAAGTAGATCACCGATAATGTTCCAAAACCATGCAAGAAGAGACCTAACATTACAGTCATGAAGTAAAATCCAAGACGACCAACTAGATCTCCAAAAGATTCTGTTTCCATTACTTTGGCAGATACCAAAAAGAAGACACCAATTGGAGAAATCCTAAAATTATATTTTCTTATAATAAATGTGAAGGAATATGGAATTAATTATTACCAAATAACCCAGCTGGTAATAATCATCATGGCTTCACTGAGAGTCTCAAAGAAGACAAGAAGAGGTTTTCCACGTTCACCCATCATTCCCAAACTGATACCCATGACAACACCAAAGACAACAAGACCAAGGACATTGGTGGTACCTTCGTAGACCTCCACAAACTTCCATTTTTCCATGGGAACTATTTTAATGAAGTTGAAGGAGATTATATAAAAGTTAGAGAGATTAGGTTAGGGTTCTTACCAACTGACGCATTTGCTGGTACAATCAATTTCGTTTGAGTCTAGGAAACAGAAAATGCTAATTTAGAGAGTGCTCCAAATGAACATGAACGAATATTCATTATCAATTTACAAGTTAAATGCAAAGGTATCTTATTAGTAGAATTCTGAAATTATAAACACTGCTCCAGACATAATTGCAATGAAACTTTTTATCACTTGTTGCAGTTTTTATTTATTAACAATACTTGATTAGCATTGTTATAAAATTGTGAAGGTGATATATTAAATTGCAAGCTCCATTTATGAAGGACAAAGGATCATATGCGGGGAATGTGTCTGCAGATGCAAACACAGCCAACAGTACAACGAACACATCACACATCATTGACAAACATGCCAAACCGAGAACGGGTAGCAAGCTCGCATAGCAAAAAGCGAAATGCGACTCCTTCCAACGCCCCTGCGCGCCTCTACAGGGAAAGTGCAAGCCGCCATGATAACCAGAGTCACATAAAGAAAGCTTTGTCACTGCGGCGCACAGAGAATTACGCCGAGCACTGTTCAACTCGGGTAATACGCGCTCAGATGTTGATAATAGCGCTGACTACTTTTCAGCGAAATTATTTTAAACCCGGCGGTGCGGCATTCAATAGACTCCAGGAAGAACGAGCAATGCGAGAAAATCTCTTTCCTGCGATGCAAATGTGGTTCTGAGGTATTCTGTAGATAGGCGTTAATATTTGTTCCTATCATTAGTGTATTGTGCTTCGTTGGCGGGTGTCAGGTTCACTTGAGATAGCGACACGAACCAAATGTATCTCAATTTGCGTAAATTGATTAGACAGTTAGGCAGACGGTGTGGCTCAGGGAAGGACGATGCGGTGGCGGGAAGTGGTTAAAAGCATCCTGAAAGCTTGTTGATTGTTTGCTGGATTGCGCAAATTGTGTTAAAAGGTTTGCGAGACGATGATGCAATCTGATTAGTAGCATGTAATGCTCTTAGCAAACAGTAATAACTCCATTGTAGGCAAGTTCTCTTCATATTATACCACAACTTACCTGAGCAATAGTGGCATGAACCAGATTTGGTGGAAAAAGATTCCTGCAAGAAAAAGGCAATTCCTTTAGTTTCACGGTGGAAATCAAGTCAACTAAAGCAAGATAAATTGTCCAAGAACAAAACAAAATACACATTTCAAATGGATATTGAGTATCGCAGGATTATATCGTTGCATCGCGAATACGCATGTAGGGCGTCGGGCCGGTTCATGTTCCGACCGGATATGCCACGACATGAGATCATTAGCATCAACATCAAAATTTCCTGCTCCAATCAACCATGTCCTGCCCTGTGACATGGAGGCTCCCTGCATGCGAACTCGCGATGAATTTTCCGCGAGACGATTTCGGCGCTGAAAGCCTCTTTGCTGTTGCAAAAAGAAACTCGTGGTACGGAAACCCCTAAGAGTAAACGAACGAAAAAATCGAATAAAAACATTTCGCAAGAAGATGTTCAAGAAGATATTCCTAATATCATTTGCAAATCACTAGCATTACTTTTACCTGATCAAATCCAGGAGAGTATCCTGTGTAAGAACCTGTCGTACAACTGGCTTGGAGTACTGAACGTTAGCATAATCAGCTGCGGCGCTGGCACCAGGTCGTATCGTGACCACCAGAATAATTCCCAGGACTACAGCACATACTGTCGTGGTCGCATAGAAGAGAATAGACCGCGCGGCGATCTTCTTACTAAGGCTGAGATCCAGCGAACCAATGGCACCAATGACGGATGAGACCAACAGAGGAATGATGAGTGCCTTCAACATTCGGAGGAAAATGTCACCGGGGAATTGAAGGTACATGACTTGTCGAGGTGTCCATGCTTCTGTTTGGGTGCTGCGCAGCACGCAACCCAAGATAGTTCCTCCCAAGACACCTGCTACCGTCAACATGGTAAGCAGGTTCTTCGCGAGGAAGGATTCCTTATGTCGCGGCATTGTTGCAGTGCTACTTTATCTGGAATATATCAAATATAGACAACAAGTGAATATATGAATATGTATGAAAATATCTTGTTCGTTTTTCAACATTTGCATATTTATTGCTATTGCTGAGAATCGTGGGCAGTTATATGGCGACAAGGACATTTTGAGATTTTCAGTGTTATGGAGCTTGCAAACTCCGTAAATATATTTACGTGGGATTTACAAATGAAGCCAAATCTCTACCCCATTATTTACACCATTAACTGTCGCAATTATATTTTTAGATTGTAGATAAATCCAGCTTTATTTTATACAACATGTTTTGAAACTTGTGTTTGTTTAAGGGATAAATCAATATCTTCCAATTTTATTAGGCAGTTCAGATTTAATTAACTTTGTACCAATGCAATTAAAAACTCGGAAAAACTGCCCCGATACTATATAAATACCCTTGTATAGTTTCTGTAAAGTGGGTTGCTTTTAACCTACTTTTTTCCTTCAAATAAAATCTCATTAGATTATCACCAAATTATTCAATATTCATTGACTCCATCGCCTTTCAAAAATTTCTAAATAATATTGGCAAAATTTACATAAATTAATGCACACTGAGGCACCTAGCTTGAACAAACATCTTCCTACATAAATTATCAACATATTTGCGCAGATAAACCTTATCTTTGCGATGATTTATATGAGATTTTCAGTAGCAAAAGACGTGCTTTAATCATACGTGCTTCTCGCCTAATAGACATACAAGCTTATCACTGCGAGAGCGTGTCAGTACGTGCGGTCTGTGTAATGGCGACTGCCGTGTATTGCTACAAATTATTTACAATTTTATTGAACATTTCCTGCTTTTGTGCTACCGAGATATACGCTTATTATTATTAGCAGCACCAAGCGTGCATGAGCCTGTGCTGTATTAAAATCTGCCCGAAAGCCGCACACACTTTCAGCTCTGGCGGCGGCGATGATGGCCGCGATGATCACGACATCGTGCGACACAATCCATTTTCGTTCATCAAGCGATTAATTCCATTCACGAGCTTTCGATGAGCTTCGTGTGTCATCTGGTTAAAGGAAAGATTCGTTAACAGACTATATCGGAAAGGCTAGAAGAACTATTAAATTCCTTTGGGCATAAATTAAGATATAATTCAGTTATAATTATATAATTAGCAAGATGAGTTTATCATAATATATCATCTTAAAATAAAATGATGCTAAATAAAGTCTAAAACAGTTTAAACTGTTCCTATTCAATTATCACGCAGGTACACTCATTAAATTCATATTTTAAATCATAAACAACCTAATAAACATAATTTATGTTGGAAATATGTTTTCTTTGCCAAAACACCATTTTTACTTCTAATTTCATCACATTCTCTGCTTCCAAAAAGAAAACTCCTAATAATTTGTTATAGTGTGCATTGGGTTGCATACATTGCCAAAACGCTGCATCGTATTGTCTTTTCTATTTTTGTTCATGTTAGTGATTATGAAATAACGTGCGGGCGAATTTACAATTCAAAAATAGCCGAAACGGTCCAGCACAGTTATTGTGACTTAGGTGTCTCGGAATCTATCGCCGAGTCGTGACCAACGACCAGGAACGCCTAGCATCGCCTAGAGACATTTCTGCCAAGGTGTCAGATGACTATTTTAAGTATTCGTTGCAGGCGAACTGGGAAACTGACCCAGACAGAAAGCAGCAATAAAAAAAAAATCACAAATAGAAAGAATAAACAAAAGATCTCGAGAAAATCTCAATATAAAATCTTTACTGAAGTCAGCTGGACTTTGATCTTTGTTGATTCGAAGGACGCTTATTAATATTCAATTCAATAAGCGTATGGAATATTGTGATTGTTGGAATGACCAGCAGGTCGCGGAGTTTAATACAAACCAAACCGTAGTTTGTTAAATTAGATGTTTAGAGTTTCGTTATGAGGCAAGTGCTGATATCCTGGATGGATTTGAGCGGAATTTTAAATTGTGCGCATATTGTATTGTTGGAAATTACGCATCGAGTATGGTAAGTGTGTGTAAAAGTATGTGGTGTGAGAGAGTTGAGTCTGTTTTGTACGTTTTGCATTATTGATGATACTGGCGCAAGAGCCAGAAAAGTGCCAGGATGATGTCAGGAAATAAAAGTTAAATGGTCCGGTGTCAAATTTACGACAACAATATTTTGCATGTGTAGAGCAAATATGAAAGTGACAAAGGTCACAGAAAATAAATTTTACTATCAAACTCTAATTTACCATAATACCAATTAAAATAATAAAATACACGACATTTTCTTCGTTTCTCGTGGTTTCAAATGTATAGTTTTCCATTAATACCTGCTTTCTCCTTTTGTGTTCAAAAGCATTAAAACTAGTTCTCTTACGCTTTTATTGTCTTAATAATTTGATGAGCATGGTCTATTAGTTCACACGCTTATTTTAAAATATCACATTCACCTTCTTATTCAAATATATTTTATTGCCAACAGAAGCCCGCAACTCATTTTCAAACGACGCAAAACACATACACGTAACATTTGTATTGTTATGTAAAATCACCCATCAAGAGTAAGTGCAGAGTATACACATAATGCAAATTTGCTTCATGAAAAAAAACTTGCTGTAAATTGAGACGCAAAAACTTCATTTGCATAAAGTCACGGCTATTCGATGAATTCCTGAATCGTGCTCACGACACGTTTAAGTCACATAATGTTTTCATTATGAACCAATATAAGATGTAAAATTTGCAACTGGAATTAAACTGTTTTGAAATGATTTAAGCTTCTTATGATAGGAAGCGACTGATATGATTGACAACTGTTAAAAGTTTTGATCGCTAAATACATATGTATTTGTACTATATTATGTACTGTAGGGAAAGCTCAACAAGTGCAATGTTTTATTTGGCTCATTATGGCATATGTTGATATATGGCAACAATTAAATGCAATGATTAGACAAATTTTATCTTTTTTATGCTTATTTTTATTTAACTTGGAATAAAGACCCTTATCACATTTCGTTATAAACAATTCGTTGAAACGAGAAAAAACAATAATTTCCGTACTGATAAATCCTTTATTGACCATCACTCTAGTGTCGAACTACTGAGAGTACTAATCCTTTGCAAAATACCATTATCCATTTTAAAAAAAACATCCCATGAATTTCACTCAAAGATTACTTTCAAGTACTGAACCAACAAGCAATCAAAAACGATTAGCTTGACTAACTCTTATCACACTCAAGTAAAACGAAAATAAACAAGTCCCTATCAGGGGTATTCGCGGTCTAAGATGTAACCGACACCGAAATCTTAAACATCACTATTATAAACACATAATATGAAAATTTCCATTGAATAACTTTGGAACAAAACGTCTGCTTACCTACTTGTTGAATATCACGCAGCGACGCTATCCGTGTGCACCCGCCGGGAACAACAACCGAACGGCTCCAGGTACCTACTCGCAAGGAGCGTGTCCTGGCGAACGTAGCCCGGGGGCTGGCGAATGAGAAAACTCTTAAGCTAAACGAACACCACAATCGACGCACGCCCGCTCAACGCGCACGCAAACCAAACGACAGTCAGTCGCGAACTGCTCTCGGTGTTCTCGCGGCGTTCGCGCTTGTTGCTGTTTGCTGCCGCCGCTGCCCGCCACCGCCTGGTGCAGGTGTGTGTGACAGAGACGTGCGATTGTCGCCAAACGCACCGAGAGATGCGGCGAGTGATGAAAGCGATGCGCATCGCGGACGGGAGCAATGGGAGATTAGACCGGCTTTGCGATGGATTTGTTTGCACACACGGCGGAGGAACAAGAATGGACTGATTTTCGAATGGAAGCAAACGGTGAAAAGTGTTGGCAAAGTTGCGAATCGGCACGTCCCAAGGGAAAAAGAGATCCGTTTCAGGATGCTAAAAGAAATTCCTTTATCGTTCTTTATTCTCTTGATATCGCATCAGTCTGTTAAACGCCAAATATGCAACCCAATCTACAAGTAGGAAGAATAAACAATTTAATTCGTTTATTTTAAGGTCGGTATTTTATTGTATTTGGTCAAATAAGCTCAAAAATGATTAATTTATTTACAAATTACAAAAGGAAAATTTTTGAATGCTTAAAATTAGTGAAAACTGCTATTAGAATTTCTGAAAGAAAATTCTTTATTGTTATTGATTATCCAGATTAGAACCATAAAGTAACTTCAAGAGAAATCTACAACATTCTTAACACGGTAAGTTTGATGTCAGTTTTTATTATAATAAAAGCCAAGACTAGAGAGGATAAGAATTAGACTAATTTATTCACATTATGATCTCATAACTATTAATAATACGAACTATATTACGCAACTCAAATAATTCAACAGAATATGGAAATTATCTATGCTAATTAACAAGGCAAGGGCGTAGAATGGGCAAGGAAATTGAAATTCAGCAATTGCGGCAATTCCATACGTGAAATTGACCTATTGACAATGACTTCCTGCTTTCCCGACCAATATCATAATAGGCATCAAGTCAACTAACTCTGAAGTACAATTCACTTGTACTCATGCAATTATTCGCATTCGCATATTCGCATATTCGCGCATAAAATAGGTAGAGAGTAAATTTACGACTCTTACACTTTTATTGGTATTTTTTGTATATGATTATATTAAAAAACTATCCGAAATATCGCAGATAATACGTTTACTATTAATTAGTTGTTTACATCACAATTATCACAATTTATTTGAAACTATGCAAGCACATCACGTTGTAACACTATAAAAAATTAATTGAACCAACTGCATCAGTTCTATTGTGGTAATTGTAATTTGCGGTTCATTCCAGATGAACAAGACTGAACTAGACCGTGGATGTTTTAATTAGGTCATTGATAAATGTAGTCTATTGGCATTCTAACATAAATTTGCAAAACAAATACCGCTATATGCCACAGGGTATTAGGTCATCATTCATTCCACATAATTTATCTTCTCACGGTTATAAAGAGAGGCGGAAATCTCTTAATCAGTGTAAAAGTTATTGCATAACTACTGCGGTTCAATCTAAAATGATAGCAGCAGCTTAAATTGCATTTTGTTTTCTTATTCAACATGCTTGTTATCTCCTTACGAACATTAATTACTACTGAACTGGCAATCAGAAAGATCTGCTCAGTTTGCAATAAATTTAAGTCAACACATTCAACTAACTAAAACAACGCTTTAAGCAATGTTTGTTCTCAAGGTTAAGACAAGTAGAAAGAGAGTGCAAGATAAGAAAATGCAAAGATTTAATTAAGACAAAGTGAATTTGTCAGTAAATTTGGACATGTTGCAAGTATTTTTAAACCCGCGCAATAAACGTCATGTCATTAACCTTAGAGGTCACATTCCGGAGCGGTCCAGCTCCGACGGAGATGTCGAAACGAAGCAATCGCATGCCGGTTTAATTCAATATCAGAAGTGGAACACTCTTCCAATTGAATTTCCTCGTCAGCAAGGGATTTGCTTCTTCGCGGCATACCTGCGTGTTAATATTGCCGAAGCTGCCTAATGGACTAGCTGCCTTAATTTATCATTTAACAAGCTCCGGTCTGGTACGAAATGCGAGGCATCAAACTGCAACGATTTATTGGTTTTGTAGAAAACCTCAATTCAGCACTGCAATGTTAAAACAAGAGAGATAATGGAGGACAAAAACAACAAATACCTTTTAAGAAGAGAAACAAATTTATGTTTGCATGCATTAACATAGGATTAACCTCCTTTAAATAATATAATATTCGATTAAATTGGAGTAAACCAAATAATGGTTTAATAATTTTTTTACAGATTTATTGAGGTACCAGAGCAGCATCCAGACCCAACTGAAATTTCAACAAACATTTAATTTGAATAGAGAACTGAATATTTTCTCATTGGTAGAAGTGTTAATAGTGATTTGATTTACTTTATTTAAACTAGTTTCAGTCTGCTCGTATAGATCGTCTTTCGATTACTACTTCAGTAAGACGTTTAAATAAAGTAAATTTAAGCAAGTATTTAGCTAGTAATTTTATATTTTATGCAATATTTTTCTTTGTACCTCTGTTGCAGTTCGTACAGCGCATTCAGCGAATTTTGCAGCAATCTCACAACGATCAGTAAGACTCTCAGCTAAAATTGATAAAAGAGTAATTTAATAATTTCTGGCTAATAAGAAAAGCCTACTTTCTGGGAAGCACTTCCGGAAAATAGCAATCATTGCTTCGTGAATTTTCGGTGCTGGTTCCCTGAACATTTCAATTGACTCCAATGCCCCTTCCATGTTCATTTTACCATCAAGACTTTGCTAATTCAAGAAATATCATCAGTGAGTTAAGTTGTGAATAATTGTGATTAAGTCAGTTACCAGTTTGACATGTTCATTGACACAAGCTAACAAGCATTTTCCTTCTTTTGTAGTCGGTAGTTTCTTCGCCATTAAATTAGTGAGTTCTGTTGGTTTGGCATTTTCTTTCACTGCACAATTGGTGGCAATCTCCAGCATTACAACCATCATTTGTTGCTTCATCTCAGGGTCCATCTGTTTTCACATTTATAACCAATAAATATAATGTTGAAATTAGGGATTTATTTATATAAATGTGACTTACTGCAGATGCAACTCCCACAGCAATCAAAACTAACAAAGTACTGCAATTCATGTTGAATTTCAAAACTGTGCATATGAAAAATTGCTTCCTCCTTTTATATGAAATCCTAACTCCATTTCCAACTCAAGTTTATAATTCTTTACACTTTTGTTATAATGTCATTGAAAACCCGCCCGCTTATTTAACTCATTATTTAGGTAAATATCCTTCCGTCTCTGTAATCATAGGTTACTTATGTTACTAACATACGATCCTCATACATGTTTGCTTTACAATTAATCGCATAAATCGCTTGCATACTCTAAACAAGTTCATGCGAATTGTTTGCGAATAACGAGCTTACGTTATTGATTGTGGTAAAGTTCAGACTGCTGGTTAATAGCTAACATTTTCCATCGTTTATTATGGGAATCAGTTAGTAATTACTGTTTACTGTCATTTGTAATTTTGAATGAATTTGATAAAACGCTTTGATACACGAGAAAGACATTCGCGATGTTTGTATTAATGTCACAATTACGGGAATGATCAGGATGAGTGAACACATAGATGTTTACGTAAGTCCATGCTTACTTAGAAAAATGATTATTTGTAATTTTTGCTATTTTAAGCTTAATTTGAAAACTGTTGGATTCGTAACGTTTGTAACAAATTTTTGATGATTGTTTCATATAGGTAACAGGTAAGAAATGCGGTTCATAAATAATTTAGAAGTCTAATCAATAGTTTTCATGGTGACTTCACTTTTTCTTAAAATATAGGTTTATTAAAAAAGATTGCAGATTTGATTGTATTTTTAACATACCTTGTATATTTAGATATGATTTAGAGGGCATATTAATATATTTCACGTTTGTTATTTTTTGTTAGGTTTAATTTAAATTTAGTGGTGTATTGGTTGCCTAAGTTTTAGAGTCAAATTCAAATTAATTTTCCAAGCATAACCTTCATATTTTGATACTTCAACATATTCATCAGAACTAGATCTGAAGGACTAAATAACAATTGTATAAACCTTTTTATTTATTTTTCACTATTCTTACAATTAAATAAATGCGTGGCAATCCAGTTTGCATCAAGTGTGAGGCAGAAGAATCCTCGTTATGGACGAATGCAGAGAACTTGGGTGCTGTCTGTTTAGAGTGTTTGCAAGATTTGGGTATAAAGAAGGATTCAGATAGTCAAGAAGAAGTCAAAGAAGAAAAAACTAAAGTTCCAATGAGGCGGACACGAAGTATGCGCACAACCCCAGCTCCAGCTGCCAATAAGACTCAGTTGAAACAGGGCAACAAAACTACACAACCAAAAGGTAGAAATCGAAGAGGATTGTTTAAGAAGATTCCTACAAAAGCTCCAAGTGCAGTTGCTACACCATGCACTAGTGATAGTGTGTTTTATAAGGTAATTTTATGGATAATAATTGTTAATAAATTGAGATGAATATTTTAAATCTTGGCCATTTTAGGGAATGTACTATCAAAAAGGAGATATTGTCAGTTTAATTGACACAGATGACAGCATATATTATGCACAATTAAGAGGATTTCTTACTGATCAATATTGTGAAAAGTCTGCAGTGATAACATGGTTACTTCCCACTCAAGAATCACCACCTCCCTCAATATGCTTTGATCCTGCAACTTATGTGACAGGACCAGAGGAAGACATTCCAAGAAATTTAAATTGTATGGAGTTTGTAATGCATGCTCCTTCTGACTATTATAAATCTAAGACAACTCCTTATCCATCTGTATACCCAGTGCCTGAAGAAGGCCTCATCTGGACAAGATTAGAACCTATCAAGCGACTTCTGCCACGTGCAGAAGCTAATGCCGAATAGAAATTAAGTAATTAAGAATAAACTAATATTTAATTTATAAACTACAGATTTGTTTTCCTTTGAGGACTTCCAGTCTGTATATTAGGCCTGCAGAAGCAAGTGAATTCCGAAATCGTATCGTTAGAAGGTGGGGGAGGCTGCGCAAACGGAGGGCGGCGGCAAGCCAGCGTGCGCAGACGGCGGGACGCACGGCCGCCGCCGTCTTCGAGCTCGTATCGAGCGGACGGGCGGCACGTAGCGCACGTTCAGTCCGCGCCCGGCCTCGCTGCGGCAATGACCGACCGACGTACGTTGTCGCCGCCGCTATGACGAACCACCGCGTCGCGCTGCGTTGCGTGCTGCTCGGCCTGCTCGCGCTGGGCTGCGCGGCCAATAACCGCCGCCTCGATGGGGACGATTTGACGCCTCGCGCCAACGTGAGCAATATCACCATCTACACGCACAACCACGGTGGGCGAAGAGACGGCTCATACCGCCCGCCGGTACCGCCGCCCCAGCAGGAGGAGAGGCAACGGCAGGATGCGTATGTGCCACGGGAGGATGACATTCTACTCTCCGGCCTTGATTATGAACAGCCTGTAGACGCAGAAGGCGAGGGTGGTGAAGGTACCACCGCCAGCCTTAATATCAGCGTGCCACATGAGGCACCGGATCCGCTCTTCCCTGCTGATCTCTTTACGCTGGAACAGCGCCGGCAAGGTGCTGTCGTACTGCATATCTTTGGCGTGATCTACATGTTTGTCGCGCTTGCTATCGTCTGCGATGAGTTCTTCGTGCCTGCCTTGGATGTCATTATTGAGAAGTTGGATATTGCAGACGACGTGGCGGGTGCCACATTTATGGCAGCTGGTGGTTCAGCCCCCGAGCTCTTTACGAGCGTCATTGGCGTCTTCGTGTCCTTCGACGACGTGGGCATTGGCACCATTGTAGGCTCCGCTGTTTTCAATATCCTCTTCGTAATTGGCATGTGCGCGATCTTTTCGAAAACTGTGCTCACGCTGACGTGGTGGCCGCTGTTCAGAGACTGCTTCTTCTACTCGACCAGCCTCCTGACGCTGATTTACTTCTTCAGGGACAACCACATCTACTGGTACGAGGCGTTGATCCTCTTTCTCATCTACATCTCGTACGTAGGCTTCATGAAGTGGAACCAGCCTACTGAGCGTTGGGTGAAAAAGATTTTGTACAAGAACCGCGTGACACGCGTAAGGAGTACAGATCAATTGATGCCAACGGTAGGTACTATACATGAACCTACAGCACGTTTCTTTCTAGCATTCGCAGCATAATTTCGATGTGAGACAGCTGCTGTAACAGCTTTTCTAAATGTCCGTTGCGTTTTCTCTGATGATGTCATTAGACTTTTTTGCGGAGGCCGAAATCTCGTGAAGCCGCCAACTGAAAGACCTGAACTTGCCGAAGGCGATCGATATTTTCCAACTCGTACATTTTTAACGGTTTGACCGTTGTTCTTCTAATGTCAGTTCACTAAATTATATCAATATTTCAAAGGTTGTATTCTTTTTCTGGTAGTATAAGAATAGATGAAGGGAGATGCTTGGAGGGTAAATGTTTTTTTTCAGCCATAACTCGAAGACTTGGAAACATTTTGCATGTGCGAAAAAGAGTTCGGATTGCTGATTGCTGTGCGTTTATCAAACTACCTCTTGTCACAGAATAATCCCTGGCATTTAGTCACTTTCAAATTAAACTTTATGCTATATTTTAGCTACTTTCAAGGAGTTTTTTTAATATTCTATTTTGGTATATTTCTAAATAATACTTTGTAATATGTATAGATTTTCGTAATCAACATTCTTGCCGTTTTATTTTCATGCTCCCGTCTTAGTGTTTGATTATGACATTCTCCGCGCGCACCCTAAAAACCGACAGCCCAGCATTTTTTCCAGAAATTTATTTTGCTAGAACATGATTAATAGCTGCTCTTAAAACTCTGGCTACCTTAGGTAGCGAGCAAAAGGGTCATTTGTGGAGGAAATACAACACGCGATTCTTTTCCACAGTCTTCGACGTCGTCGCACGTCAATGTAGTAGATTTTTGATTATGCTTGGTGCAGATAAGGGCTTAAAGCATTAATTCTCAAAATACTAATGTTACCTGCAAACTTGTAATGTTCACTCTTGAGGAAACTTTCTTGACCTATTTTAAGAACTTGAGCAACTCGTGCTACAATTTAGTTTCGACAAAAAAACTCAAGAAACTAATAAAGTTGCGATTATGAACGTCTTGGGTTTTGTCGGCACGAGAAGTAAAATCGTTACCACCCCGACGTGAGTAAATTAATTAATAAAAAGTATCCCAACGGGTGATTTGCATTTGCGCGTTGCAGGATGACGGCATGACATGCCGGGAGACAAGAAGCACTTAACATTATCTGCCGTCATTCTGTCGGCTTTCAATGAGTGGTTAATTTGATTAGCAACAACGTGCCGAGCACATCTTCGCACAGAGTGTTTGCAGCAAACCGTCTACGCCTTTCACGTGCTATTTCATTAATACTAAGACCCTGAAATGTCTTCGCTCAACTGGAATTTACAAATGCATTGAAATATCGTCGACATTCACTCAAACCAAGATTAATTCAAGTACAGTAATTCCAAGATGGCGTCCTTATCTTATCTCAACTTCTAAATCAAACAAATTTGAAGAGGACTAGAAGTGTGATTTAGATGTAACCAGATAATATTTTTTTCTGGCATATATGAAATTGTTTGTTTTGAACATCGCGATAGTGGAAATTCGTGTCAGTTCTCGCGCATGCAGGCTATCGAATCTGACTCTGGGGAAATATCTAACTGCAGGTCGAAGTCCAATCTCCCTACACGTGAGGTATCGAACTAACAGTCAGGCGAGTTAAATCTCCCATCCCCTCATCTCTCAAGGATGCTTTCCAGGCCGGAAGACGTGCTGCACGAGACCAAAGTGGAAAAGTTTCATTTTTCCGTGGCAATACTCGTCTTGCACCTTGCGCGATAAACTTGTTATTACATTCAGTCAAGTGACTTTCTATCTCTCATTATGCCGTTTGTGGAGTAATAGTGAAATTTCATCCAAAACTTTTATGCTTGTTGATTCAAATTTATTGCTAAATTTACCAACGAACGTTTGAAAATAAAATATTAGTATTAACTCTATTTATCCATGAAGCATTTTCTTTGAAACGAATTTTTAGACTGTACTTTCAAAGAATTTCTACTTCAACTTTGTCCTTATAAATATTTTAAAGCCTATTCGAACGCCTTTCATGAACAATTCATTCTTTAACTTCAAATCTCACTCTTTAACCCTAAATTCTTTATCCGTTACAAATAAAATGTTTTATTACAATCTCTAACATTAGAAATAAGCCCAAACCGCGGATTTAATGTTAATTGCCATGGACCAATACCCTTACAGAATCCGCTCGTAATCGTAAAATATTTGCGACACGTCTCGCAATTAAATCAAGCAGACGTGCGAGCGCAAGTCTCGACATTTGATCGAACATTTTTATGAAAATGATGCTTTATCATCGTCTGCACGCCGCACCAAATGCGTCACATCCCAAGCATGTATGTCGTGCTGGAACACAGACCATGCTGGTCGGGCGATTCCAGTATTGCAGATTGAATCAATGGCGAGGTCATTTGTTCTCGTGAAATATGGACTTTTTACAGCACTCCATTCGAGGGACGCAAACAATAATCTTGATGAGATTTTTCAAATTGCTCAACGTATTTTATCACATTTTAGTATTCGGATGGTGAAATAATAACCAACAAATAAAAACCATAATCCTATTACTTTGCTTAATGGTCAAGTGCAGATATTAATATTTTTCTTTCTGTACCGCTACTACACTACATTGTTAACGTTTTTAATGCGGTTATTCAATTGTGCCATAACCTGAACTTTGATTTCTCACTTCGGTGTCTATCTATCTCTTTGCATCTATGCCTGGATGTTTATTTGCATATCTATCAATGTTGACTATGTTGTTTGTATGTTGTGATTTTGGGCTGTTTAACTAAATGTCTGCTTCGTATTTCCAGCACCAAGCCGCGGCGCAAGCTTTGGTGAGTGCCTTCTTGAATCATATCTATTCACTTTTTCTTCTAACCTTACTTTTATTATGTAACTTTTGTTTTCTTACATGCTCGGCTAATGCTGTTTGGGCGTGAACACTCCGCACATTTTAGGGAAATAAACGTAATAAGAAAAATGACGGTTGGAATTAGTTTCCGGAATTCATGAAGCAAAATATTCATTACAAAATGTAAATTTTGTGCTGCTTTCTGTTGGTAATGGGGTATTATCACGTTCTTGTGTTTCATTCGAGATTTATTAAGTTTCGTTTCTTTTATTGTTTGGTGCTTGACTTTTTAGAATTTGTTTGCATGGTTACATATGAAACTAAATCCAATTGTGTTAAAGAAAAAGAAAATTAAAATAGAATTATATTACATTAAATAATGAATCTAAATGATAAAACACATAAAATGAAGGTTTAATTTTTATCTATTTTGGTTCTTTAGTTTATATATTATTTTAGTTTTATCTTGGACTTTAGTAAAATTGTCTATTTATATTACAAAAATGAGCAATAATTAATTATGTTATAAATGATTTATGAAGCTGGAGATTACAGTGGATATATAAAGGGATTAAATAATGTCAGATATTTTATAATAGCAAATGCGATTCGAAAACAGACAATACCTAGAAGGTTTCAAGAAATTAACGAACCATAAGCAATTAAAATGTCAGTTAGTAATTAAGCTCAATTACATATCTTTGAGGTCAATTTGAAGATTGCAGAGACATACTACATACTACATACATACTACAAGTTTATTCTAAATAATACTATTATTGATTAACAATAAATTTTAATGAAATTTCGTTTAAATTGCTTTTCACACTGGACAATTTTATGTCTAAATTATAATAAATCTTTTATATTCTTATTCCTTCACTTTCTTCAGGGTGGAAAACACCTCTAGTGGAATAAAAACTAGCAACTAGGTTCTGTCTACCATATTTGCAAATTTCTGGGTCATACCCAGGTCTACGTCCATACCACTGTGATGATGTTGCAGGTACTGGCTTAGGCGGTCTTTCCTGCGAATAAATAAGCAGTTCTTCTTTAATTACACGCGACATAAACTAACTAAATCCTTTTTAAAGCGATTAGGATCGTCATTCATTCTATCCATCCAACCATTCAGAGTGATTCACGGCTAGCAACTGCTACTCCATTTCAACTCTTTTAACACTCTACTTTTTGACAAATGTTTGGTTTAGTATTATCACAAAACTAGCGTTAGACTAGTGTTAAGAGTCGAATGCGACACAATGAGTATAACGTGTATGCAAATTTCAAGCGATTCAAGCACTTAGAACGCTGACTCATTTCCCTCGAGGGGAAAGCGGAAGCATTTGGGGAAAAGTCTCGCACGACTGCAAAGCTGTAATAGGTTTTCTAGTCGGACACGCGCTCCCATTTCCGCGCATGATGCCCAAGTAGGAAGAAACAACTATGAGAGGCAGCAGTAGAGGACTCGCAAAAGCCGCTAACCGCCCCAACCGCGGGGAGTTAAAGACAAATTCTCGGACACAACACGTGCATATTTGTTTTTATACAATAGACTAAACCAATATTAAAGTAATCGTCTTTTTATCACAAGCATAAAAAACAGTTAAAAACAAAGTACCTATTGCAACATTTAGAGATGTATATGACATGATATCATTTTCTCGTGTGGGCGATAAAAAGGCAATCATTGTTTTACCCCGGATTGTAAACGAAGCTGAGTGTTTTCCTCTAGTTGCATGCAATATGAAGTCAATAAAGTGATTACAATGTCGTTGTGCAGTCTGAATTTACATATTCACCGCCGTGGCAACTAGCAATTCAAACGATCAACGCACTTTCATATTTGCCACTAATCTAAACACAATTATGTTTTATCATGCAATGAAAAATCACCAAGCTGTTGCTGAAGGCAACGACATTGTCTTTAGCACGTTTTATAAAACAATAATAAAATTGCTTTCTTAACTGACTTGCTGATTAATGTTTCGCCAAATATCTGCTGGAAAGCCACGGTTTTCACGATCCTTGCGTTTGTCGAAGAGTGGGAAGACTTTGGCAAACGAGAAAAATTGATCGTAGCCCAGTTTGACGCCACAGGCTGGTTGGTTACCAAAGAAAGTTATATCGTTTTCTAGATCAACTTCAGGCATAGGCTAAACAAAAATAATTATTTATCAAAAATATATTTATTTTCAATGGGCTTACTAATGTATTCTTTTCGAATTTTTGGTACACAATTGAATAGAATTTCTCTTTTGCTGATGGAGATTGAGTCAAACGTTTTTTACTAGTGTAATCCATTTTTCTACAGAAGAAAATTTAAATCAACTTTTTTTTTACTTTGATATGGACGTGTATAACATTGTTTGACAACAAATTACGACATGATGAATATTTAATTTACTGATTTGTAGTCTGTCAAAATCATTGCTTATTGTTGTCGTGTTGTCTATATCGTGTTTTAATTGACATAAATGGCCGCCCACACCTTACAGTGTAAGTGAACATCAATTTTGGGAGTGAATAATAGTCAACGGATACATTGTGTGCATATACATTGTTTTAATGGGCTTAAATGGCAACCGATAATAGATCACATGTCCGCGCGCGATTAATCAAGGACAATATAGCTTAATCAGTTTTCAAATGATTAGTGGAGCACTCTTCATTATTACTGCTTAAAAGAGTAAAACTGCTTAAAATTGAGGTGGTAACAATAAATTGTTAATTAAACTCAACTATAATGTTAGACCATTACTTTGTATGGTATTTAATTTAAGAGGGATTTTAAAAAAAGACAACATGTCTATTAAATATTTGCATCAAAAATATTTCAAAAGTATCATATTTGAAGAATAACATTTATTATTTAATTGAAAACTCGATCAGCGGCCATTGCAAATTCTATCGATGATGATTGCGCAAAAAGTGGTTTCATCCTTATATGCTTTCAATGGGCAATTTGCTGGTTCAATTTGAGCTTAAATCAAGTTTTATTACCAGAAAAAGAATACAAATTTTGAAAATTTCAAATACACAAATTAAAATCTAAACCAACTTACAAATTTTCAAAGCTCCGTTCCCTATTACAGTCGGTAAGCTGTCTGACTGTAGCAGTAATAGCGAGGTGCATATTTGTGGGACACGGGTTCAAATTCTGCCGGGGGTATATTTAATATAATATATACTCTTACAGAATTCAGTCCCAATAACCCTGGTAGTTGATGCGGTATAATGGAATGGAGGTCAAGTACGGTATCAGTATTCGGTTTTCGGTGTACGGTTGCAGTACGCTTCAAAATAAAATATTTCAAGTTTATTAAATATGTTTTATTTTGATCTATTTTGTCTATTTTTTGGGCGTTGATTAGGATATAGGATGGAATGAAACTGGGTTACATTTTCGAATGGGCAAGAGATTATCAGTCCTATTATTCGTCCACGATGCAGCGAGAAAAAATCATTTCTGGAAATTGCAACTAGCGATTTGGATTGCTAGAGTTATTCTTCCACTACCTTGCTTGAACTGTATATACTGGAATTTCTTAAATATTATTACGATTCTTTTTTCATTTACAGTACATTGCAGTAAGTCAACTTAACCTTAATAACGAACTTAAGGTTAAGTTACATATGTAAAAGATCAAGTTAAATGAAAAACTTGACCTTTAACAATGCTCATCTTCTCGCACACTCGTGCGAAAAGCAAGCATGGTAAAATAGTTAAACCAAACAGAGCGAACCGAAGCCATGCGTTGTAGATGGCACACTGAAAGTAATAAAACGTTAACTGCGTTAGCAGGCAACGTGTAATGAAACGGCATTTGAGAAAGCTTAGAAGCAGATTTAATGCGCGCCCCTTGCATCTGAGAAAATTAATGCAATACTCTACTGAGACCATACAAGATCATATTTTGGGGATGATAGCTTATATTACTGTATTATGCATTGCTGCTGCTAATATAATTAAAGCTAATAATTATAACTGAATTATCACGTCATTTGAGAATTTGAAAATTCAAGTAAACATACTCACATACTTCAATAGTCAATATTAATTATTGTTTATTATTAATTGTGTTTTTTTTTTTCTAAATTCTCGCCATGATGTTAAGGCTTTAAACACCTTTGATTTGCGGTGGTCGTGAGCGTTGTGAATTAAAAAAGAATACACAATCATTACCACGCCGAGAGCGCGCTTCATAATGAAGGTATTTCAGCCGGTTTGAGGTTTCTGTTACATGCAGTTTCATGCTGTGATAAGAGTGGGGGCGCACAATTGGTTGCAGGCATGCGGGCGTAATGTCAGTGCGTGTTATATCTGACGTGCCCCGCGTGTGGTGCAAATGGTTTACTTTTCGTTATAACATTCGATGTCGTTTTTCTTTGCCGGGCGTAAAGTTTCGCCACCTCCCCGGTCGGATGAAAGTGGAAAGTGTGTCGAGCCGGATCGATGGCGGACGCACACACAACCAGTCGCTGTTCACGCCCTTCGGCCACTGCCGTCTTGTGGAAACACGTCTAAGAACTGCTTCGAAAAATTTTCGTCGTCTGCAATTTCACTCCGCCTGAAATACGCGCAGTGTAGTATAACAACAAATGAGAAAAAAGAAACACATTTACTTTCCTCTTCATTCTCAAATCCCAACGTATACTCGAACAATATTTCAAACATTTCATCTGGTGTGGGCATTTTTTATTTTTACATCCAATTTTATATCTGCGTGTTATTTGATGTTATGATTAAATTTGGTGTGTGTTGAGCAGACTGTGGCTAAACTTCGGGAATTGATTGTCGCTTTTCATTCGGTGTTCCTACTGCTTTCTCGTAATGTTGGTCTGCTGGCATTTTTTTCAGAAGACTTTTTTCAGCTTTGGATGTAATATAAAGTTTATGTATTTCTTGTAAAGTTTTCATAATTTCTACGCGCGTAACGCTCATGGTTGACATGCTTGTTGGAGTAGTTTTTAAGTAGCTACAAGTAGACGGTTTTTTCCAATATACAGCAAAATTTTATTACAAAAAATGTGGTTATTAATGTGCGGGTTTATGCGTTTCATGAAAAGGCACATAAAATCTTAAGTATTCAAATCTACTACTAAGAAAGCGACACATTCTGTGATTATAATAATAGCATATTAATTAAATGACTAATGAAGTTTTTGTTACTTTGGCATGATACTAAAACGAGAAATCAAGAAAGTTTGCTATTGCTTTGAAATAATTTAAAAAAACATAAAATTTTAATTTACTGGCATGCTGCAACCCAAATTGCATGTCAATTTCAACTTTTCAAACTCTAAAAATGATTTCTTAATTAAACTCGTTTAAAAAATCAGTTTGTTAGATGCGAGCAAAGCACAAATTGAAAGCTCTCAAGTGCAGGTTGTATTCCTCATCTTGTTCACAATCCACCAGGTTTTAATTCTCTTTCTGAGCTGCAATGAGCACAACACAAACGTAAATTTTACGGCCAAACCACGATGTTTCCCACATGATTTATTTGAGCGCTCAGCGGTTGAAGCGATAACTCCTATCATTTTAAATTGCACACATTACAGCTCACAAATAATTCATCACAACTAGAAACATCACAAAACAAAAGGTTAAATTGCAACTAATTTATCTTTGGTATTGTGATATGTCAAATTGATTAACTTTCCGCAGTTTTTCAGGACTTGTCAGCTAGTGAAAGGAAGAGAGGAGTTTCATCTCAGTTATTTTTTTCCCAGTTTCTTGGTTTCTTTTGTTGGCACTGTTGTTGCTTTGAAAGTTTGCGTCAGTGTATAAATTCCAACTCATTTGAATCATTGCTCGCTCTTAACTTCTTGAACAAGAAACATTTCTACTGATGCCGGAAAACATGAAAAGAATGTTTTATCTGCATGTCTTTGTTGTCTTAATAATGTTGGCAGTGGTGACGAAAATTTGAGATATCAGTCATTTTTTGAATGAAGAGATGAGTATATTTGTAACAATTTAACAGTCAAAGGGGGCGCAAGAATTTGGTGAAAATTTAACAGATCTCTGTGTGACTTAAAACATAAACAAATCTTTATTTTTATCAGTTTATGTGTAAAGAATGTTAATCAATTTCGTAAAAAATGAATAAACTCTATATTGTACACAAAGTTTCTTGCTTTTAGTATAAGAGAAGTTTGTAAGTCTTGTGTATTATCTATACAAGACGTATTTTCATGTTTTATACTCTAGTCTTCTTTTTCTTTAATAATACAGCAGTTTTCACAACCCAGAAATAACTCGCACAACACAGACTAAATAACAACTAAGGTTTGAGTAGAAGAAACTAAATAAAAAATATTATTGAATGTAACAGAAGGTGTGCTAAATTTGCCATGTGTTTGCAAATTTATATGTCGCAAGAATTTCAAACAAATTAAATAATTCATATTAAAATTCCAATCACAAATATGATTCATAAAGATAGTTTTTGTGTGGGATTATTAGTTACTATTTAAATTTTTTTATAAGTATAGTAGTTTATTGGTTTTTAGAAAATTATTCCAAACATTTAAATGACACGTGTAAAAGTAAAGAATATTGCAAGTTTTCTGCAAATGATTATAATTGTTAGCCGACTGGCGGAGGCGGCGATTGCTTCGACATGCCTGGCAAATGGTTGGCGGCCTTATAAATATTTTAGTAACATAACTCGTCGACGCGGCGGGCAATCAATATTAAATGCAACCGCGGCCAACCGTCGCCCACCTGAACGAACATTACCAACGGGGAAGTTCATCTTGGCAACTCAAGGTAAAACTCCAACATAGGGAACTTTCTGAATCGCAGGAAACTGATAGGACATGATTAGATAGCTATGTTTATTTCATGTGTCTGATAGAGGAAGAGAAGGTACAGAAGGAAGAAAGCCAAGCTAAAAGAAAAACAAATATTTATAAAATTAAACAAAGATCACAATTTATTAGGCTGCCAGTAAGAATTAGAATTTGAATGCTTTTTTTAGTAGTTTGATCGTTTATGTATCATCCACGTATGCTGGCTTGCTGGCTGGCACAGTAAAATAATAACTCCTGGTTGCTCACATTTTCCGTTCGCTGCCTTTTCATTATCCATTTTGCACGTTGTCATCGCTTTCAATTATTATAACGAATGCATATCGTTTGATTTGCAAGACACGATGCGTTTATTCAAGTATAGAATGATGTGATATTTAACCATGACGTGTCGTGAAACGTACCATCATAAATGTGTGTTTTATTTCATTCGGTGAAATTTCTCTATTTCATCTGCATGTGAAATTCGAATTGAAATTGAGTGAAATTGAGTTAAAAGGTTATACGGAGTTGAATTGGGTAGGAATGCAATTACTGCTGCATACAATTGTGATAAACAAGATTTGTTTCAACCGGCTGGAAGGTAGAAAATTAACTTTACCGGCTTGGTAAAATTATGTTGTTTATGTGTACTATTAGTGATTTATTTTATGTTGGTAGAAATCTAGTTTACAAGGTTTCATACGGTTGTATTGAAATGAATTTTGCTTTTAAATGCCAAAGGGTAAAAATAAGAATCTTATGAATATTTAAAGTATGATTTATTGTTGAGACATTATTATTTTCTTGAAAAAAAAATGAAAAATTTTCTGAATTTGATAAAGTCGTACTTAAAGCTACATATATTAGGTAAACAAAGTTTTATTTTTCTCTAACATAAAATTGATAAATATCAATTTCTATTGAAAAGATTCATAACTAAAGTAATTATTTTTACATTACTTTTGATATAAACTATAGATTTCAGTGAATTATTACACAAACTACTAAAAATCGCTTCATAAATTTGTGAGATTGATCTAAACTAAATAGAATTGCACACAACTGCATTGAAATATTAGCAGACTTTTTATTTTTATGAAAGCGTGGAGCGAGGTCGATTGCGTGATTTCCTATCTCAATATCGCACTGGTCCACATTCCGATTGTGATTGAAATTTAATTGAGTTGTGTGCTTAGCTCGGATATTATTTTGCTGCTGTTGGGAAATTCATGCGGTACTACTAACGAGGTCCAGTTTGCGAAATAATAGTAATAGCTGCCTCGCTCTGTAACTCAGTTGGTAAACCATCAGACTGAAGCAATGATAGCAAGGTACATATTCTAGGGATATAATCTTGCTGGGGGTATATTCAATATAATAATTGCTAATAACTCTGGTAGTTGATGCAGTGTAATGAAATGAAGGTCAAGTACGGTATCGGTATCAATCCAGTATGGTTGCAGTACGCTCCAAAAAAAAGTAATAGCTTGGAAACTAAACAAATACATATGAAGATATAATGTCAATCAAATGTTTAAACAATTAAATCAAATTAAACTAATGTGTCCCGCTCTGTAGCGCAGTCGGTAAGCCGTTTGACTGTAGCAGTGACAGCGAGGTGCATATTCTGAGGACACCAAGTTTAAATCCTGATGGTATACCCCCATCAATATAATATATACTCTCACAGAATTCAGTCCCAATAACTGCTAATAACCCTGGTAGTTGATGTAGTATAGTGAAGTAGAGGAAGTACGGTACGGTGTCGGTAATCGGCATGGTTGCAGTACGCTCCAATTAAAAAAGAAAAAAAAGAAAAAACTAATACCAAGTAAACTTAGTATTAATGTATAACAGGTGTAACTTGTGTAAAATTGTTTTTTTTTATGATTATCGAGTTGTATCCTGCACCACCTTGTTATTTACAGTTATTTCCAGCTTTCTATTCTAGTCACCCCCGTGTGCATTTCATTGCTTGATGAATAAACTGAACATCTGTGTGTTAATTATATAAACAACTCAATTCACCGCCACTTTCACGATTGCACTTGATGCAACTTGCAGAGCAAACATGTCGTGGTTGTCATGTTACAATATGCTCTGGCTTCCAATTGCATCATAGTTTTGACGTGCTTCCATTTATTTTAGCTTTATCACCCACATTACACTTGCTATTGAGATAAAAAAAAAGTTGGAATATTCAACATAACTTGACTTGAGTTGTGCATACAATTTAATTAACGATAAAGTCGCGCTGAGTAGATATACACGGATGAGTATAGTTGGTAACTCAGATAGAACATGTTGGTACAAGGCAGTAAATGTAATACAATGAGAAAAGGGAGTATGGAGTGAACATTTTTGAGTTTAACAAGTGCCTTGTGAAAGAGATTTAAACGCATAATGCAATTTAATGAAGTTATTCAAACACGGCAGGTGCAATATTGCAATATTGCTAAAGTGTTATGTATCTGTCAAAAAAATTTAATAAAGCATCGATTTAAGTTTTGAAAGTAATTTATAATAAAACATAAGATTAAATCAACTACATCATACAATAATAATAATAATTTATTAATAATAGAATGGTAATTTCTATTATATAATCAAGCTATGTCATCAATCATTAACGATCTATAATTATTTAAAAAAAAAAATGTTTAAAACATTTTAACCTTGTAAAGCAATTTTATTTGAATAAAGAATTTCTTTTATGGGGAGGTTATAGAAGAAAATCTTTGTTTTGTAATCATTCTTTTAAAAAAAATAATTTTTTATAAGAGTATTTTCAATTCCAAGAAGTGAATTAAATGTTAAAGAATTTTTAAAATGTCAATTCATCAAATATATTCCTCTCGATAATTCTTTCGCCAAGAAGCAACATTTTTATTTCTGTTACAATATTAACAGTTAAATTTATAGCACACATTCTTAAACTAAATAAATAATCAATTAAAAATCACACAATAAAAATCTACGAATTAATTATCATCAATAAGAGTCACATTCTCGTCTATCTTAATAACCTGCACTTTATACCACACTCCTCCATTGGAATTATTCATAAAAGTCTTTACCATGTCCTTTGGCATACCAATACAAACTGGAATTTGATCCATAATATTCAACTCAACTGTATGACATTTGTCTCTCATTTGGATGGCTCTTACAGAGGGTGGTGCAGTTTCAAATTCAATCTGAATTGAAAAATTAGAATGTTAAAAATATTTTTGTTTAATTGTTGGTATTTCTTACGTTTAAAGTATACATGTTCGCATACTGATCAGGCCCAATGAAACTAAGGCCCCAATACATAACCTCCTTAGCCACGCGTCTGTGCAAATAGAAGAGTCTGCCATGCGCACGAATAAACTGCACCTCATTGTCGCAATCTTCATTTGGTTTCCATCTGTCTACATTGTCTTCTTCCATCCAGCAATTGTTAAAATGCTTGTCTTTAGTATGATCCGTTAGTTGATCTAATGTTCCAGCCCATGTACATTTCTCTTCATTGTCAATCATACTACAACTGTAAATTCTAAACCTATCCAAGACAAGATCACCAATGTTTAATATGTTTTATAGGGCGTGCTAATGTTTTCTGTAAGGTATTTTGTACTTACTGGCAATTAGCTTCGTGATAGGCTTTGTTAACTTTATATTGATACTCCATACAACCATTCGTTTCAAATTGGCAAGGAAACTTGATGTTCTCAACGACGGTCATCAGCATGTGGTTCTTCTGATTGCCAAAAAGATGCCGACACAAGGGACATGTCCTTAATGATTGCTTGCAGCTTCCACAAACACTGTGTCCATTACGACATAAATGAATTGCGTTTTGCATGGGTTCTAGACAGGCAGGACATTCAATTGCTCGAAGGAGGGAGGTCCATTCATTTGGGACTAGAGCAGTGGTTATATTTTCGGAGGACATTTTTAATTGGAATTTGCTTTACTGTCTCGTGTGGAAACCAATGCTCAACTAACTAAACTCGCTAATGTACAATGTGCAAGATGAGAAAGTTTAATGTCAAGGACTTTTGATAGAAGCAATCTTATCTTCAGTGCGTTCACGCATATTTGTTTAGATTGTGGCCACACAAAATAGTGATCAAATGATGAGTTGTGTTCCTTTAATTTACACCTGGTTAAAGTGCTACTGAATGCAATAGAAATCATTGTTAATTATTTGATGATTAATATTCGTTCTATTACGTTCTGATTTATCTGAGCCAGGGCTTCCTGTGTCGCTGACGCGCCGGAATATAATTGACGCAATAAATTTCATCGCCAGTGGAATATTCAGATAATCCGCTGTTAGGAAATTCTTACGCTCTTAGTCCACGCGCATTTGCGCATTTCGGTCGACCTAAATATTTGTTTGAGCCGCCCACCGTCATGAGCACGTTCTGCCGTCAACCGTTACCCTTGGCGCTGTAGCCGCCGTCGCCGCAGCAACAAGGGACCCAGGGCTTCAGGCAGCTGGATGGTTCATCTATGTGATAACCATGTTTTGGCTCGATGCCCGTGCGTGCCTTTTGTCTTTCTCCCTTGCAAAGCCACCATCGCACTCATGCCCACTTGCAAAACTCGAATGGACGGGTTAGTTCATGGTATAACGAAAATGCATGTTCAAAAATTCCTAAACAATGAATTTCATTTGCACGAAGTTACGACAGAGGACTGTTGAGGACTAGTTTTCATTCAGAAAAATTAACTGAAAATTTTTAGTATCTGCCTGAGGAAAGGGTTGTTGGATATTTTCTAGAATTTACCGAGATATTTTATTTATAGCTAAAGCTGTTTGTTATTTTTATTGACACAAAGGAAATTTATGGGATAGAAGAAAAGATTATACTTTGTTGTAAATGTTTTAGTTATTGGGAAATAGTCAATTATATTGCTTCTTTTTTCTGAATCATCTTTCAAAACCTAATGAATTCATTCTTACAATACTGTTCAGCAGCGAAGAACGTTTAGATGATTTTAATACAAAACATGTAAATTTTTTCCTTCCAAAGGTGAAAATAGATTTCCATCATTGCTTTGCTTGATTTTTTTATCTACCCTAAGTGTGTTCTCGCCCTAAATTTAAGGTTTCCTGAGGGAATTGCCTATTGGTACCAAGAAAATATTTTTTTTTCAAATAAGTGGCCGTGAAAACTAAAGGTTGATGCATATATAATATAAGCAACTAATTGTAACAGGCGAAAACCAAGTGCCTTCAAGTAGATGCTAAATTATGCAAATGATATAGTAAAACTAATGCCAGATTAATTTTTGCATCTAAATTGCTCTAAAAATCAGTAATATAAAATCAAATTCAATAGTAAAAAACAAAATCACATCAAACCACCACCAGCAAATTGCAGCCATTAATGGCATGTAACCAGGTCACGGACATGGCCACGACGACAGTCGTAATATTCTATTACAAAACACAAAAATTGATCAATTTTCCATTTATTGTTCAATTCCTGAAAACTTCTCTCTTTTATTCAAACCATGGATTCTTATCGCAGGCTTGTAACAATGCGACGCGCTCGTCCAATAGTAACAATCTTGAGTTATTCCTTTTTATTTTATTAGAATTAGGATGAGTGGTGCAATCCGATCGGCCCTTTCTTTTTTTATTGCGAGTGCGGTGGTCACTTGGCACTAGGTTGGTGCACATCATGAGCACAACGTTTTCACAACTCATAAAAAACTTTTCAGCGCGAGGACATAAACGAGCTGAAGGCACGCAGCGTGTTCTCGTCGTAAACTGTTGTTTCCTAGGGGAGTGCTCGAATAGGCAATGAGGGCTATTTATAAACGAGCTCATTTTAACAAGATAAATGGCATAACCAAGGGTGTAGTTTGAGTTAATGAGAATGATATTATTATAAATAAACAAATATAAAGTGGCGAAAATTAACTGGTAATATTCAATTTCTTGTTAATTGTTTATCTTCAAAGCATAACTAATGCTTGCAAATTCTAACATATGACCTAATATTTGCTGTATTCTATGAATTGGAAGTTAAATCTAGAATATCTGTTCCGGAAACCGCTGAAAACTTTATCAATATAAAGAAAATTAAATATTAAAATAAACGAAAACCTAGTTGATACAGTAATGTTTTTAGAATTTTACAATCAATTTTTTTTATCTTTATTGCGCATTTATTTTTCCAAATTTGAAAATGTGCACATAATGATATTACTTCTGTTGTAGCCCCGCTCCGTACCTCAGTCGGTAAGACCGTAGTAGTGATAGCGAGGTGCATATTCTGGGGACGCGGGTTCAAATCCTGCTGGGGGTATATTCAATATATTTCCACCGATTTCAGTCCTAGTAACTGCTAATAACCCTGGTAGTTGATGCAGTATAATGAAATAGACGTCAAGTACGGTGGTGTAATGCGCTCCAAAAATAACAAACAACTTCTGTTGTATATTACTCACTATAAATGTTTTTTTTTTAAAATATTTTTCAGGATTTTATCAATATCTAGTTTTTTACGACACATACTAATCTCTAATCTATCCGTTTCAGCACGGTACGGTGGCAACTTCAAGCGAGACAAGCGTCGGTACACAACCTGGCGGCAGCGTGACGTCCCGTACCGCTTCGGAGACACCGGCGCCGGGTGCCGCCGGCAGCCATCACCACACCGGCGCAAAGTTCCGCCACGGTCTCCTCCAGCTCATGATTCATACCATCGATCCGCTGCATGATGGTCAGTATGAAGGTACCACCATCACGTCCTCTCATTTCTTTCTTAAGTTCTGTTTGTGCGTTGGTTACCTCTTCCTCTGAACTTCTCCCTAATCAGCTCGCCCGCGACTTTTGTTTAGTTACTCAATGCGTTTGCATTGTTTTTCTTTTGTCTTCACTCATCATTACTGTTATCCCCAACACTTTTTGATACTGAATTAAGACTGAGACTGCTAATTAGACGTACATTATTATTATGCGCACAGATACCGGTTCGAGTACGTATTCATGTAATATAAACAACAAAACGCACACTTGTTTGTTTTGCGTGGAGAGTTTTAATTTTTGATTAAACTAATTATTATCATTAAATAAAGCGACTAAAATAAAATGTTAAATAAATAAATCACCCATTCAATCAAAAATTAAAAGCCTTGCTAAATGTGAAATAAATGTATGTAATCATGTTGTATGTGTAAAGAAATTACTATAACAATATTTGGAGGAGTCTAGAGTAATTGATTATTGTTTCTTACCTTGTTAATTTTCAAAGTTAATATTTGGTTGGTTTAGTATAGACAACTCTAAGTTCTTCCTGCAGTTAAAAGGCATGCCTAGTTTCTAGATATTGTGCAATTCGGGCGGCATTATTTCGACTATTCGACTATTCGATTATTATCCTTAAGCCCGACCGCAATGTGTACAACAGAGCGTTGCGGCATCGAGAGTCGCAATTCAAGTTATTACGTGCTTCGAATGCGCGATTATTCGATGTAGCGAGGACACGCTCACAAGATGTGCAATAAGACAAACATGACCGCAAACTTTTCATGCTAGCGTTCGTTTCGCCGTCCATCACAACGTCAGTTTTATGAACGTGTATTGTATTGGAGGCGGCATTGAGAACAATCTGCTGGCAGTAACTGACAGTTAATACACGCCTGTACTGAAACAAATCAATGCTTCAATATTTATAACAAACAGAAAAGTGTATGTTATATTTCGACTGTTTTCAATTAATTCTTTTTGATTGGTTGAGTCCGCTGTGGAAATGAATTCTCCTAGTACCTGGTGCAATATTGTAGCATATTAAAGGACCCCCTTCAAATTACAGACTAAATTGTCTTGCGCCACATTGCTAAAAACTCATTGAACGCGTCGAGTAAATGTTTTAACACATCTACAGCCCGTCGATTCATTTGTTTCGCTTCCAATTACTTCTCAACCCACACTGACAGGATTGAATTCTGGCTAGATTTAATGGATTTAATCATGCTCTACTTTAATAAAACATAGAATTTCAAGCGCCAAGCACAATTATTTTCATCTGCGTCGTAATCAATTATTCCGTAATTTTCCTTCTTGGCTTTGTTGACGGATGCGCTCAGGAATGTGACCCTATTATGTCTTCACTCGTCGAGAGAGACATTTGGCCGTACTGCGATGACATTTGGCTTTTTAAGTGCTTTCTGTTTACGATTCGTGCTTTGCACAAAGCACAAGCGTATTTGAGAGCAGTCGGTCACTGAAAAGTTCGGTGATATTGCGTTTCCGCTCTCAAATGTCCGATGCATTAAAAGCCACTTACCTCTGAAGGACATGAGAGAGAAGTCACTTAACGCCTTCCTGGCTTTTTAATTCACTGAGCAATCAATCAACTTCTCAAACAATGAGGTGATTAAATAATCTGGTTTAAAAGCACCAATACTGCACTCCAAAGTTGGAATTAATTCTAATTATTAAAGAGGTGTTAGGTTGCCACTGTCGCCATTTCCTAAAGGATTAAATAGTCATATACAAGTGCACATTTTCACGTACGTAGTCGTTCTTTTGTCTTCTGCGTTTTATTGCTTGGTTTGCGGGTGGTTCATGTATAGAAGAAGATATTCTATGAGAACCGAAAAGCAAGGACAAGCTCGAAAGGGCAGATAGTTGGAACATCACGGTTTGGGCCGTTGGAGCACAGCCAACTGAACTTGTCTTTCGCATTCGTTCAGCGAGGAATGCCAAGAAGCAAACGTTTTGTATTTTTAGGGAGACCTTGGAATTTATAAATAAAGAATATAAAACGGTATCTGTGTTAAATAATACCGTATCCTATGTGTGAATCTAAATTATATTAAAAAGCTCAATGATAACGCCTTGAAATTATAAGAGAAATGCATTAAAACTCCTAAAAAGTCGAATTTTTTTTTTATTTCAATGTTGGTTGTATAATTCCTGAAGTGCCATGAAGCGTATGTGTCTGCTTTATGCTTTACAACAGATCATGATAAGAATGCAGGAATTTTTTAATCTTTTAAAACCCAACAGGAAAATGTTCTATACGCACTTTTCTGTCAGTGACTGTAAAGAACGCTCTGAATTTTTTAAATACTTATCAATCACTCGCATCATGGAAACCACCAACAGACGCAGCCGTCACATGACTACCGCCTAATGTAATCGAATGGCGGCAGCCTCAAATAGAGAACGCATTGGAATGACAGCTTTTTCTGGCGCCGGTGATAAGTTCAGCGTCTTTCTTTCGGTTTTTTATTCATCATCTCGTGTCAAATGTAATGAGAAAAACTTAGTTTTTTTACATTTCTAACAATTCTTGAGGAAGAAATTAGATTATTTTTGACACATTGGTTTGGCATAATAATTTCTGCATGATTTGTCAAGAATTTAATCATGTTGCATGTTTGTGGTATAATTAGGTGCTTATGTTGTATAGGTGAAAGTAGTTACTAATAATGATAGAAGCACTGGTTGATCTTTTTGTTTTAGTATAGTGTAACTTTGAATGCACGCGCTGTCGTATCGTGTGTTTTGTACTAAAATGAAATATGTTGAATATTGTCTCTTGTCGTGAATCTTCTTGTCTATCAAATAATCACCCAATCCATGATCCGGATTGAATATCTCCTTGTGTTGTAGGCAAAGTGGATGAGAAAGCAACCCAGCTTCATGCGATTGCCTCACTGAAAGTGCTGCTGGACGCGACGAAACCCCAGAACGGCGCCGCCACCAGCTCGGCGGCAAATCACGTGAGCGCTGCCTCCGCAGCCACTACTGCGCTCACCGTGCAACGCGAGACGATGCTGGCACCGTCCAACATCCCAGACATGCCCAACGGCATCGCTAGCAATTTGAACGATGTCAATTTAGAAGCGGTGAGTTTTTCGCCTCCATCATCTTCATACTCATAAGCTTTCTATGACAATCTCGGGGCGACTTATGGTTTTAATAACTCTCTAATCGACCTTACGATGATAATGCGCCGCCTATAAATACCACATATGTTCACAATATTCGCGCTCTGGCGTACGAGCGTAAACAATGCGTTCGATTAATTCGTGACTAACAAGCGCACAATTGGACGTCGACAATTTATGCATTGTAAGCGCTGTGTTCTTAGTCGAGTTTGTTTTCTGTTTTGGTACCGACTCGACGAGTTTACAGCCTGGTGGGAAAGGGGGGTAGGGCAAAGGGAGCAAAAATGCGAATTTCTAGTGAGTTCTGATTGAGTTGTGATCGATGTTTGTTCTTTTCTATTTGAAAGATTTTCTTTGATCTCGGTGTTGTGTTTCGCACTATTCTTTTCGGTGTGGATTCGATGAGTCGAATAATGTACCCTCTATCTTTTTTGACTGCTCGTGTTGACTTTGTGGTCCCCAACACTCCATCACTCTTTGGAGCCTGTGAGGCGCTTCAATCGCTTGTGTTGACTTTGCTACACAAATTACATTGCGGTACGATGCACTCATTTTCCAATTAACAACGAAGCGAGTGGAGTGTTACCGTTTACTTACCATTCACACCACCCACATTAAGTTATCAATCCACCAAGTTATTACCTTAAAGGTAATAACGTTGATATAATGGCCAATTACGCTATTGGTTGCTTAACTCGATTTTCAATTCAAATTGAATAAACTGTTATTCAACCCATTGTACAAGATAAACAAAGAGTATACTGAAATATTTCTTAAAGAAATTTTCTTATTTTATTGCGTTGTCGATTGACTTTTTATTAGAACATGTGTTTTTTTGTTCGCGGTAATTAAGTTGCGTTTTTTTACGCGAGAAAGAAGCAGGAAACCTTTTCGTGCGCCAGCCCGAAATCAGTCATGTGCGACCTGCTAAAATATCGATCTCGGGCTGAGCGCGGTGCACGCGAGTTTTTTGGGTCGCGGATTTCTTTCCTCCCTTCGCCACCATCAACGCCCTAATGCCACAAGTCTAGGTTCGGGATGTAATCGGCTTGTAATACAATGGCTTTTATAATGTAACAATTATAAGTAGCAATAAAATACTCAGCAATCAACGGCATCCCGAAATGTTGCATTTGAATCAATGTTGCACAGAAAAGGGGCCGAGCAATCCTTGCGTGCATCAACTTCTGACCTTTTTTACGCTATATTTATCTTTCCTCACATTTGATACCTTCCAGTTGGTACACAGAAAACGGAAATCAACACGCGTTGAAACATATCAAAGAAAGCTAGAGCTTAACGCAAAATAAAGCCTACATCATAAAATATACATTTGATTACGAATCCAAATCATACATTTATTTAAAGAAATGGAACAGAAAACCTTCTACAATCAACTAATATTGCTCTTTCTATTGCGCGTGACTCACACTCACACATTTTCCACAATTCCTGAGAGAGTATCACTCGAAAGGTAAATCACATTACACTTTCTGACTGCATTTAATTTGCTCTTGTACAAACCTATTACGATTCTCGCTCACCCGTAGTTACGCAGTAAATTGTTAATTTTGATGTAATTTGCGTAAAACATGCTTTCGATTCAATTGTACACTTGTGAATTGCTTCATCATTAAACCTCTTAGGTTTATTTGCTAATTACTGTATTATCATTGATATTGGCTGCGGCTTGAGAGCGCAATATGTTGTCAAGCATAGATGATACAAACTATTAAAAATGCTGCTGCCAACTATTGTTTGTAAACATATCCGAGTAGATTAGACACTTACTTAGATACCAAGTAGCGTAAGCAGGTAGTCATAGTATTCCTGTTGGAAAATTTTCATGAATACAACTAATATTGGTAGACGAAATTTGGATATATTGTAGGTTTAGAGTGGAAAATATTGTACTACTTTTATGGTCGGGAAATAGTGCAATTTAAATAATAAACATATTAATTTATTAGTATTAACATTAATGACGTAGTCATGGAAATTTATTTAGATATTTTTAAAGTAAGGAATATAAATCAAAAGTATATAAATAAATGACGAAAAGAATGCAAAAAATAATAATGTTTTTAAATATACTGGAGACAATATTTTATGGTAATAGAGAAAGAAATATATTATGTCGATTTCAGTTTCTTCATTCTTCAGAATTCTTCAGACTGAAAAACTGACTGAAAGAAAATTTATATCAACATAATATTACACACTTTGTGTGTAACACTCAAGATACTTTGAAACAAATATAGTAATATGGATAACAATTTGTGTAAATTAAAATTATTAGATTGAGGTAGATAGTAGTTTTGCAGTGCCTAAATTCGAAAATTATTGCACGATTTTGGAACATTAACTATTTTCAGGAACTAGGAAAGATAGAATTATTCAATCAATAAATATTATTCTACTTGATTACCATTTTCAACCTAAATTGCTTTACGATATTTAAATACAAATCAATAATAAAGCATGATATACATCAAAACTATAACAGTTTATAAAAATAACAGATTTTAAAACTATGATTAAGACTATTTTAAACGATCAAACGGAGGCAACTATATTAATTGTTTTGAATTAAAATTACATTAGATTCAGTTTGAGAATGACTAAGATAAAACTAGTTAAACAACAAATATAATATCAATTGGAGTGTAGTGATTAAAGTATGAAATAGTATTAAGGGCAAGTTAAATTAGTCTACATTACATTTAAACTTATTGTATTTTTAGAATATCTGTTTTTTTAATTTCTTGCAACTAAGTAATTGTTTATGTGTTCAATTTTGGTATTTAATTATTCTCTACTTAATGTTGACTAATTTGATGCTTGTTTAATACCAAATAGAAGAAGAAGATAATTCTATGAAAGGAATGTTTAAATATCAAACAATAATATTTTTAAATGTTTATTTACTAAATTTGAACTTATTGAAGTGTTCAAGATCTGAAAAGTTAAAACAAAGTTTCCAACATAAGCAACTTTCCAACAAATATTTGTACATTTACGTACATAAACAAACATTTGAAACGCACAAACATAAATAACAGTTTAATTCGGGTATTGTCATTTACGAATTTCAAACCTCACTCAGGTTATCCTCAAAGAGACAAACGCATTCACCAACAACCACAATCAACAATTCTCACACATCCAATTCTAAAACTTCCACTGGATTATGTCGTTTAATTTATTTGGTGTTCATATTCGCCCTAAAAATTTCATCATACAACCCCAAATTATTGTTGAATGCACAGCAATTGAAATGTTATTACTGGTGCTATAAGCTTAATAAACAAACAAATAAATAACTATAATACTATTCTTGCAGACAATATGAAATCAAACAAATCAAACAAATACTTTACTCACGAAAAGTATCAATAAAAGAACTTTAATGCGAGTCCTTAAACTTTTGATTTCAAGGTGTTTATCAAAGCAAGCATCCAGATGCTAGAGAGATTTATCCTTCTTTTGAGTTTTCTGCTGATTTCCGGTCGTTATCAACCGCGTGGTATTGATACTCGTAAAATAGATCTAGCAGATACGAGCATCTCGCACTTTAGAGAAACTTGCACAGTTAACAGTAGGTAAAACTTCTACCTGTAAATTTTCGGGCCATGTTGGAGAAAATCGAATTCTCTGCGGGTACAATGTCTAAGCGCATTGTGTTTTCCACAGTTGAAGCCAGCCACTATCATTCTTTAAAACCCTCTGTGTAAATAGTACATAAATCAATGACAGCCTTTCCTGTCTATAAATCTCGAATATTCGCAGACTGGTAGAACAATCGCTTAAAACGTCAATTCCTGCTAGCTTCAATTTCCACTAGTAAATTCTAGAATTTCGGATCTCTTTGACATTCATTTAATATTTTATAGTGATAACGGGTAGAAGATGGCAGTTTAATAGAAAAGCCGAGTAACATTACTCGGCTTTAAATTAACACTTGACATTTAAGTTTCCGGTTAACTTACTCTATACTTCTTACTGTCCATTGTGAGGAAACCTCACTAGCGCGCGAGAAAAATCTAATCGAACAAAGAAACCTGTAAAAAGTTTTAATAACTGCAGCTGACAAAGTAGAAAATTGGTTAGATTATAAATGTTTAAAGTTTTATTCTTATCGTAGCTATTATGAAATTATTAGCGATTAAATTTGTGTGATTTATGTTCGCGAAGTCAATTAAAATGTGCAATTCATGTGAGGTAATATTACAATAATCAGAATTTGTTATAAAACTAGCGTGGAAAGGTGAAATTATTATATAATAATGCACATTATATAGATGGAAAAAAATACACGAAATAGAGTTGAACGCTGGGTATCAACTTTATAGCTTTAATGAAAACACCTAGTTATTAATCATCCACATATATTAAAATAGATTAATAAATTATGATATACCCATCATGCCATCTGTTATTAGCATTCCTTATTAGACTTTATATATTTTGAATGAAGAAAATTCTAGGACCATCAAAGTAAATAACTGATATGATAGATTTGTTAACAAATATACAAAGAAAAATAAAGTACCATAAAGTATTATTCAAAAGTACACTACTCAAACTTGAAGAATCTTCAAATAAAAATTAAAATAAGAGTTTTAAGGTGTACAGTAGTATTTCTAGCTACGACTGAACCAGTTTTTTGAGATATTTGTTATTTTTAAATAAATGTTATCAAAAACAACTGACTTGGTGTTTTGAAAGCTGAGACGAATTAATGGCATTTCAATTAATTTCAATAGGGAAAATTAGTTTGCAATTGCTTTGCAACTTGACATACGAGAAGGGTTACGAAACGAATTAAACTCGTATGTCGAGTTGCCAGGTGCAAATAAAGTGATAAAGTCTATATTACAAATCAAGTTTTTCTTTCCTACCTACTAAGCCAATAAAATTATGACCACGTATAAAATGCAGTTTTACAACGTAATAATTACCACATAAAAGAAATTCTTCACCATTCTCAACGTGATCAATCTCTATCGAATGGAAATTATGCAAACTCGACGTCGACGTGGCATTGAGTTATTATTCGTGATAGTTTTCCCCTAGAGGATGCGATGCCACGCGTGATGCGATTACTAATCGATGATTCACGGAAGCGACTGCTGGAAATTTCAAGATCCTTGCGAGGACCTTGCCATGCAGCACAGAAATTGATCCACAAATTCAACTTTAACGACATTATGAAATCAGTATTATACTCAAAGTGCTATCTTCTACCATCACCTGCTACCTCATTACAAGTGCTGAATGGTGTTTTTGAATGGTTAATCCGATTGACTTGTTGGACTCTTGCCGTTGCGATGATGACAATTTCTTTACCTTCTCGTAAATTCTCGCTCTGTTACTCAATGTGTAATATTTGTCTTATTCGTTTTTTTGTTCCTAGCTATCCCCAACAAGTCTAGCGAAGGTAATTTTAGGCCAGGCTATAATGATGACTTGCTGAAACAAGTGTCTGACTATACCTTTAGCGGAGATGATAAATGCCGTACCCTGCTCGGAATGCACTGTCTCTTTCTGTCTTTCTCAGGCATGTACTTTCTCGATGACGAAGCAATTGTTGCTGGCGTTGGGTGTACGGTACCGCATGAAGCATGACGTGAACGGGAGGAAATCATCCTTCATGCGCGACTGCTTACTGTTAGCAAGTCCTCTCTAATCTTATAAATGTGTAAACCGAAGCCTTGATCTTCGTACATAGGCTTATTTGTGTAGAATTTAGAAGTTGTATTTGAAATGTACAGTAAAGAGTATATTATAGCATGTATATGTAACGTGGCTTAGAATATTAGAATTAAACTAGCTGAATAAGTTGGTTGGATTGAGATACAGTCAACAATGCACAATCACCTATGTATGCAGCACTCAATCGTAGTCCATGGTGCTGGGGCGAAGTTGAATCATGCCAAAACATTTGGTACATGAGAGGTTCTCATCAGGTGTAATTATTTTGTGTTTTTCTCTGTCTGTTTCCTCTTTTGCCGCTGGGAATCTGTAGCGGCGCATGTCATCAGTGCGTGCACGTAAGTCCCTCACTCCTCAAGCCGTGGTGTGTCTGCAGGTGGGCGATGGACCGGAGGAGGATCCGCCCGATCCGTTGGACATGAGCTGGCCTTCCGGTGCGCGCAAGAGGATCACCTACATCCTGCTAGCACCCATCGTCTTCCCGCTCTGGCTCACATTACCTGATACTCGCTCACCTAGAGGTAAACACCTTGAAATACTCGTGCATTAACATGTCATCACCGAAAAAAACTGGGTTGATCACTTTTGGAAGTAACAACTCATTACGCCAACAATTTGCGAACAATTGGAGACTGTTGCAACCTTCTTGGTGTCCGCTTCATCTGCATCTGTTCTTTCCCATCATTGCATTTGACTTATCTGCGAGGGGTCGTGATAAATTCATTAAACTTTGGGCTTCCAAGTGTAGATTGATTTTCTCTACCTCTGTGTTTCGATTGCTGCTGTTTTTTGTTTCATTCGCCATGACAACAGCAAATGCCAAAAACCTGACCTCATTTCGCCGCGTGCACATTAACCACTACCACCAACAATCTGATAAAATCTTTATATTTGGCTTTAACCTTTTCTACATCAGCATGCAAAAACCTCTTCGATTATGCTTTAATTATTCTTGATTTAGATTTGGTGCTTTCAAATAACTCTACAAATTATTTCACTACTTGGCACAGTAAATGTCTCTTTAAATTTCTAATTAACTTAATATTCTACAAGGTGTTGTGTAATTTATAAGAGAATGTCATAAATTATGTGCACTTGCCAGATTTGAACTAAATTTCATGCAAAGAGAACGAAATAGTAAAATTTTAGCATGTTTGGAAGCATCGTGAGCACACAACTCTTGGATCTTCTTGCGTTCATTACGAGCTGCATTCGCGAAAGTCTTGTGGCTGCTTAGTGCTTATATATACAACCCCAGCCAAGTTACAATTAATAGTCATTTCCTTAGCTTCAGATGCTTATATCTCATGAAGAAGTTGTACTTGTATTATTTCGATTCATTTTTTATAAGCACTTGACTCTCCAGTAGCAATCTGTGTTGGTAGCCGTACATTCTCGTTAAGTCTATTAAGCGCTCAGCCACTCCCAACAGTACCACTGTCGTCTACTGTTTAATTGTTATTAATGAGTCTCACTGAATCTACAGCGTCTTAGCGATAAACTTAACATTCGAGTAGATTTTAAACTGAGCAGTTTAAATCATATTTTCGTTTTGTAAAACACTAACGCAGCTGCGAAATTGATGCAGACGTTTTATTTCTAATTAATGATGATTAATTTGAAGAAAGGTATTAATTAGTGTTCAATAATGTAGGTAAGAAATTCTTCCCGATAACGTTCTTGGGAAGTATCTTATGGATCGCAGCGTACTCGTACCTAATGGTATGGTGGGCAAATATGGTCGGCGACACGGTGATGATACCTCCAGAGGTGATGGGCCTGACGTTCCTCGCGGCCGGTACCTCCATACCGGATCTCATTACGTCCGTCATCGTAGCGAGAAAGGGCTTCGGTGACATGGCTGTCTCCTCTTCCGTCGGGAGTAACATTTTCGATGTTACCGTCGGGTAAGTCGATACCCCCACGTGCGAAATTCTAGAAAAACCAATATGCAACCTACTACCAGACATTCCTTCACAGTACCCACTCCATAAACATGTTATTTCCACAGGCAACATCTTGGTGACGCTGCTGACATTGCCAGTGACGCGGAAATACATTACACAGCGGGCTGATTATCAATCAGCTATGATGGATGGCAAATGTTTAACGCGTAGCTTACTCAACTACCGAAAGAACGAAAACCGCGAAAATCAATCAATCTAACAACAAATATGAACATGTTGGGTTGGAACATGATGAGCAGATGTTTTATCATTGTCATCTCTTGGGATCATCTTAGTGCAACCTTGCGTACCCACTTAGACTTGCTTTAAGCAAAGTAAAGCATATTCAAAGCTCTGACAATGAAGGATCTAGGTTAAGAATTAATACTTCAACGACTCCTCAATGTTAGAAGAGGCACAAGTGAATAAAGCGGCCTCTATGCATGTCTTAAAAATGTAAGTTCTCTATTGTTGAAACTACATCTGCTACAAGTGAATATTTCTCGGTTAAGATTTTTAATTAATTGAACGTTAATTGAAGCATGCAAAGGCATTTAATGGAACTATTTATTATGTTTGCCAATCCGTCGGTATTTATCTATCTGGAAGCGATTCGGAAGCGGTTCATGCGTTCACCAATGCCAATTTTGTCCGCCCGCACCGCGAGACGCAATACTGCGACCTCTGCACCCGTGTCAGCGGCCCGCCAAACGGATATTTAGGTCAGTCGGCGGAGGCGGTCGTAGCTGCCGACTTGGAGGTCGCACCATTACACGTCGTGTCATGCACGCCACACACGCCGCCACCCTCTGGGTGTACTAGGAAATATTGAACCAATGCTGCCATCCAAATGTCAGCCGCGTGGATATGACTAATCCATTAATGTCTAGGTCTTACCCATTTCGCTACCGACCGACCAGGTCTTCGCATACCCTCGGTTGGAACCATAACAGAGGCAAAGTAGATTTCTCGCTAGTCCTAGCCGAATAAACTTGGCATCGATTTGCACCGATTCTACAACTGACGTCGTAATGAGACGGAATAATTCCCGTACTAATGTTGAGGCATGCATTCAATTGATTAGAATTAAAAATCTTTAGTGCCGATCTATTATCGAAGCAGGAGTTGTTAAGCTGAAAGAAGTTGGGGTTTCAGCTACTCCTTCAGACCAAGTCAACTTCCGTTTGTTGACTGCAAAGCAAAAATGCGGATTTAAAGCTTTATTATTGTGTTATTGCTCGGCAATGTGTCAACTATGCTGAATATAGAGTAGAATATAGAGATCAATGTTTTCTCACATGACACAATTTAAGCGCTTAAATCCAATATGGGACCAGAATACAAAACAAAGGTGGTCCCAAAGATGGTCCCAAGTTGTCTACCGTACGACAGTGCTCAACCTAACTTATGACTGGGACGTACCCGTTTCAATACCAAAGTCAAAAGACCTAAGAACCATCGAATATATTCTCAGATAATGGACGGCATAATGGACATCAGCACAACCATAAAACTTTCAATGTGATTAATAATGTTTTTATGAAATGTACTTACCTGCATTCACAATCAATTTTAATGTGTTTACAGTTTACCAGTGCCTTGGTTGATATACGGCATTGTCTACGGGAAACCCGTCGAGGTGAACTCGGTGGGGATGGTGTGTTCGATCACCATCCTGTTCATGATGCTGCTGTTCGTCATCATGTCGATCGCCTGCTTCCGCTGGAAGATGAACAAAGGGCTTGGCTTCACCATGTTCCTGCTGTACTTCGTTTTTGTAGCCGTCTCATTGATGTTCGAGTACGAGATCATCGTCTGTCCCTTTTAAGTGCGACTAGCGGAAAGAAGGACGAGAGGAGATCTGCGTCGTTGCGACCGAGCGGGCGTATTAAAGATTTAGAGCTTGGAGATAGATATAAGCCAAATGTATAAATATTACATACATATGCAGACATACACCAGATATGAGAGAATGCATCAAATTGTGGCGTACTTAACCAGAAGTCAATGAATATACCTTAACACTGATTACGAGTGTTATGAAATACGCAACATACAAATAAATAAGACATTTCAGATGAGTTCACTCACCATTAAGCAGTGGGTGGTTAAACGAGAGGGAGCGTGTGACGTAATTGCACTTGTTATTCGCATTTTTATTATCATATGGCAACGATGAACATTAGTATACCGAATAATTTAACATCGTGTGTGACAGCTATGATTTTGCAATCAATGGCAATATTAGACGAATTGCTGAAATATCTTCACGCACAAACCATTAAGATGACAGTAACGCCACGCGACGGAAGTGAGAGTGATTTGCCAACGCTAATTGTGCAATGAAACATACGACTTTTGCATCAAAACATAGAGAAACAACCTTCCAGTAGCAGCATCATTTCGAAATCAAAATAGCATCTTGTACAACCGTTTAACACTATACTAATTTCCTCCTCGACAAAGAAACAGTAACAAGATGGAAATATATAGCAATAAAAGTATGAGCATGGACTAATTTTTATTATAATAATAGTGTTGTTTATTAATGGTTCTATATATTGAGAAAACGATTTACCGAAGGGGAGGAAATAATATGTTATGCCCATCAATTCGTAATGCCATCGCGATAAATATGAACTTGATGAACACGAAGATAAGTAGGCGACCATTGCGGCGAGTAGCTTTTGAATTGATATCAGAATAAAATACTAAAGATGATAGTTAGTGAATGATAACTAACGAGTCTCTTTAAATGTAGATATTATACATAAACTTAACAAACATAGAATACACAAATATGATGATATGATAAATGAAGATTAAAGAAGTCATTGTCTGGCTGTTTGTTGTTCGAGTGCAAGCATGAAAGCTCTAGTACACGATAAGCGCATCTAGACGTTTTTAGACATATATTACCCATTTATGAGATATAAACGTAATTACGGAGATGTCAAGTAGAGCAACACATCACATCCACCGAAATGCGCAAGTCACATTGCTTCAACACGACAACAACCAGATTATATGGTAGTAGATAACTGTTTTTATATCGATGATATTAATTATTAACAAATTGTTGTTAGCAGTACTAGGAGGATTAAGAAACCGTGCGTTGCGCAGCGCGGCCGAGTGCATGCCGGTTTTAAATTAACATGTACATCGTATAAAACTACTTAATACCAACCCAAAACAAAGATGAAAGCAAACGAATTCAAGAGAATGAAAGATACGCAGGTGCAGAGAAGTACGCGAACGTACACATGAGTGGAGATATGGAACAACTTCCCGATTTTACATTTATTATTAGCAGATAGACTTTCGTTACGAGCGGATGTTTAAAGCGTATGATGTTAAAAGAGGCTTGATTAGCTTAAATTTATTCGTAGTATCATTAATTAGTCACTTACGGTAACAAGACGGTACATGTAACGAGATACTTGTGTAAAATATTAACGTTTTCAAGCAAACACTTCATCCAGATCCAAGTAACGCAATGATTCATTGTGCTACATGTTGCTGCACGAACGACATTTACTGGAAAACCGCCTACAACCAACTAACTCAGAACAAATGGCTTATGATTCGAATGTGCTACCGCTTATTTTACGTTATCCTTTGTTCAGAGAACAACAAAATAAGAAAACATCGAAAAGCTTTATCCTTTTACCACTTTTTCGCTTGAGCATATTTCGCTTCGGGTTGATTCTAACCTCAATTTTCGACTCTTAATATGATCACACATGAGCGCATCTCGATTATACAATGAACATTTTAGAACTTGGAAGGTTTTTTGGGCCTAATTATTATACACTTTAAGCACACGCGGATACACTTGTTTTAGATACATACACAGGGTGTTTGAATGTGCGGTTCTTAAAATCTTAACTCTCACACTTTCTGTAAGTGCCTGTTAATTAGGTTTTACGCATATGATATACATTTCAGTTTATTTCTTCACATAAAGTGGAGCTTGTAATTAGAAATTTCATTATGCAGTTTATTAATTCTCTTAAAGAGGAAATTGAATATGTTAAGTTATATTATACAAAAAGCTTTTTTGAGATAAGATGAAGTTTAATGATATTTCTTGTTTTATCTCAATGATTAAGGCACAACTAAATATTTCATGCAATAACTTGATTATTACATTGCATTTTCATTAGATTTAGTTAGATTAGTTTAATTTATGTTGAGATTACTTAACATAAATTATTAAAAGATATTTTTCTCTTAATTATCAGCTCAAAAATCACCAGTTCGTTTAATTTGTTTTTTCGCTGCCTCCACCACTCTAAAAAGGCGAACGAAAAAGTGAAATATATTCAAGGATACACACATATAGTACAAAACTAAGCAGCCAATCAATCTAATTACAAAAAAATTGTTCTATATTGGAATCAAAATACTTTAGTTTCTCACATTGAATGCATGAACATTGTGCAAAATGTAATGCTATTAGGACGTTACTAGAAGTAAACATTGCACTTAAGAAATCACATTAACTATCGTAAGCAGAGTAAATTTAAATACCTAAATCTTCAATGTCGTTTAGCAACCCTTTAAAATAGAAAATCAAGAAAGAAAGAAAGAAACATTGAACAAATGAATATAAAATGTTACCAGGCGAATATTGAAGTATATTCACCAAAGACGCATTTCCAAATCGATGTTTTTCTATACTTAAACCTTACGAATAAATGAACAAAGTACTTACTACAAGTTATTGAATTGTCGGTGCTAGATCGATGACGGAGGTGAACATAAATCTAACTAAACTGAACGATGAAATATGAGCATGTAGCTAATTCATAAAACTAGTTCGTAAGCAAATTGCAGAATATCTTGAGATTCAGCATTATGATGAAAAAGAGTCCAGTAGTTCTTAGGGCATAAGAGACCTTATCATAAGCATTGTCAACTTTTAAGCAGAAAGATTTCAATCGAGTGATAGATTCACATTATAAATCTTTCTTGTCTCTGTCCGATTAGAAGATATGCAAAAAAAGGAATAGCATTTTTGTTATAAACTAGCAATTACATAAATGAATTTAAATAGAATGGTTTGAAATAAGTTTCGCAAAACTGCTATATAATTGAAATAAACAATTAACATTGTTAAAATGCTAACAAATTAAAGTCAACACTTAAAGTAATGAATGACGGACAGTTTGTTCAACTGGCAACCGCATTTTCAGAAACAAATTAATCTACACTTAACCACTTCAATCTTGTTCTCTATTGTCAAAGACTTCTATCTACCAATATTTATCTATCGACCTAATTGCCAATTGAAATCTAATCTGAACTAACTGCAATTGCGGCATAACGCATAACGTAATAATGTTTAAAGTTGCATTTAAAATACTCCCATTAACATTCAACCATATTAATTGATTTGCTTTCTGCAGAGGTGATCAACAAATAGATGGTACAATATCTCTTTGAGCAAAAAGCCTGTGTATGTATTTCATTTTTTGCTAAAGCATCACGCAAGCTTAGATCAAGTACTTACTTGAAACTTCAAACGACTTCTTCAATTTTACCGTCTAATTACCGTCTTATCTATTACTTAAATCTGTAATAGAATTGTATTATATTTGATATTCGACAACAGGGTAGACTTTTGCGTTGACATAGACAAGAAGAACGTCGATAGATAATCAAATTTATAATTGCAATACTTGTTGAGATATTTGTCGTTTGCGTTCCCCTCACTACTTCTTGCCATTTGCAACCTGCACCAGAAGCCACATTTTAACTTAACATATCTGATTGTTGTTACTTCTATTGTTGTGATGTTGAAGGATGGCCAGTGGTCTTATTGTAGAAATTTCGTTGTCACGTTTGGACATTCTGACATTGCGACATGATGTACAAACGCATTGTATTTCATAGGTATGGGCATATTGTACATTTACTTGTGTAGTTAAGATATATATTGCTAGCGATCAGGTTAGGTTGTGTCACTGAATGTACAGATATCTTTAGGTTTTTATTGTGTCCCGGTCTCATCTTACTTTCTGATTAGCGTTTTGTGCATCCTAGGTAAGAAAGCATTGGTCTTCGCTGATACGCAAAACCACCAAGCAATGACGAACAATGAAATGAGCAACAAACATGATGAATATTAAGTAAACCTAATCAAGTAAATTATATAACATTAAAATAAAATTTTAACAAATACAGAGAATATTAAGATTGTTAATGGTGTATATCTAGTAGATTGTTATTGCTAGAATGAAAAAGAAAACAAATTTTTATTATAATAGGAATGTAATGATATTATTATTAAACCATTACCATGGTATGTTACTTTTTTGCCGACAATATATGACATGTATAATATTAACGTTAACTTTCTTTCTTTAAACTCTCTGCTTTCATCCTAAAATTCCTAAAAGTAGTGCACTACTTCCTTCAGAATCTGAAGAAGGTAACAAACTGAATTTATATTTACGAATAAATAATTAGTAAGTGTTAGTCTCGCATATTTCTGCGTTTTATTGTCTCAAAAACTAGTGCCATTTGATGTTTTAGAATATTTCTGTTCTTTCTGAATGAGTGACATGTGGTTTGTAATAATATTCTATAAACTGTAGAAAAGTACTCTACTCAAAATTCTTTTGTGAGCCAGCTTCTGAAATACCTACTAAAGGGTACCTTCAGGGTCTCACCAGATATATTACTTCATCAGTCAATTGATGAAAACACAGACGACACACTGGGTCATAAATGTCAACCATCAAGGTAAACATTGAGCGTGCCAAAAAGGCACGCATTCAAATAAGATAAATATTAGTTCACTAGACATATATTATGTACATTCTTATAAAGTAAAGTTAGTCTTAGTCTTGACTAAGTCTTGACCTGCCTGATCACCCCAAAATTCATGCAACTTTGTAGTAATAAACCACCCTTAGCGCAACTCATACAATTCTGTTTTAATTAATTATCGGGGACACTAATAGCGCGGTTTGGAAGAATATTATTAAAACTCTGCATAAATTGTACATACTTTTCTTGTAATAATATTACATTTAAAAGTCTGCTTTTATTTACTTTTCAATATTCTTTTAGAGTTAAAATGTAATGTAAAGAATAATATACATTAACCATATGTAATCTTTAAATACCAACAAATATGCTTATTTAAACTAAAACAAGCTAATTTTATTTTCATATCAATCCATGTACAATTAATAGCTTCAATCTTTTTCTCATTGTTCGTTTTTCTTAAATAAAGTTCAATGAATTTAAAACAAATAAACATTGCTTTCTCGGACTTTGGTTGCCCTCTACATTTCACTTCTGGGACAACATACGACTCAAAGTCCTCTGTCATTTTTACTTGACTTGGCCTGTGCCATCAAGGTCATTATTAGATTTCTCGTTACGTAAATTGGTCTGGGCTCTTTACTCCAGTTTTTTCCATCTCTCATCGCATTCTCTACGATTGGATGTGCTTTTACTGCCGAAGGAGTTGTCCACTGCGCTTGCCAGGCGCAAGAACGACAGCAGGCGAGAACTACCTTAGTGTTTGGTGATTTAGGTAGTACTCAGTTGTTAATCTCGTCGCGGCAGCGCAAGTCGCCGTTCCATTCACTTGGTGGAATTGTCCCTAATCATTAATACGTGCTCCACGGCTCCCTCTCTGGCGAAGGCATCGCTGTCATTGAGCTTTCTAGAGTAACGAGCCCGCGACTCGCAAGTTTGCAAACAGTTGTGCTCTGTCATTATTCTCGTGCAGGCCGTGCCCGTGTGAAGTTCTGCCAGTTTCTGTTAATTATAGCAAAATGGAGTGGTCGTCGTTGAAAATAATTTTGAGTCTTCTATTGCTCACACCAGCTGTTCTCAGCGAGAGTAAGTATCTTGTTTCATTGTCATGTGATTGTCATAAAATTATCATGCGTTGTGTCGATGTTAATCACTGCATTTGTTTTGTATTCGGGGCGTGGTGTAGGTATTTCCAGCAGCTGGAAAATACAAATAGCTGACATATGCCGCTGATGAGTTTTCCTAAATACACCTATGAAAGAAAGTCAGACATTAGCGATAAACAACGACAGTAGCCTTGCTGCGCAGCGGATTAATCATTCACGCGCTACTCATTGATTCCATTAATACACTGAACACATCGTCAACTTCACGATCTCTCGGTTCTCATATTCACCACTACAAAGCAAGTTACTCTGCTTACAACAGCAAAGGACATTTTTGTAGCCAAAAAGCTTTAGCTTTCATTTCAACATTGTCATGTTCGAACCATTTCGTTTACTTTTTATTACTGCATCAAATACAAACCATACATTTGCAGTAAATATTTTAATATTTATTTTTCTCTGTAGTTGGTGTAGAATTGAACTATGATGATGATCTTAAAGAAGAGTTCAGTAAAAAGTTCGACGTTAAATCTTCATTCGATCTTAAATGTACTGTGTCTGGAAACGAACCCGGTGTGGAAGTCACCTGGATGAAGGACGGCGCCGAGGTGAAACCCAACGAGCGGATATCACTACCTGCTGTGAAAGACAAAACCTACACGCTGCACGTCAAACCTGCTATTGCAGATGATGCTGGTGTTTATCAATGTATTGCTACTAAGGGCGACGAAGAAAAACGTGCGAACATCACCCTTGTCAGTAAGGTCCATGTGAAGACACCTGACAATCTTAACTTTGTCGAAGGCGAAGCTCTTAAGATCACTTGCATGGTGATTGGCAAACCTGTGCCGAAAATCTCTTGGCTCGTTGGTAAGAAAAACAAATTATACCTATATAGTATCCAGCAGAGTAATTAAAATGCGTCAGGTAAATTACGATATTTCAAAATGTTCCATGATAGGAACAGACTTATCAGTTATAAATCTATCATGTTATTGTGATTTATTACAACATGTTCTCGTACCAACACTGCTTAGTTAAAGTGTTGAAAACAAAATTCTTGACAGATTACAAGGATCTTACATTCAACTGCCGGTCATGTGATTATAAAAGGAAAAGAGTTTTGTTTCAACCTACTTTTGCAATTGACTGTTGACTTAATTGCGGTTAATTTATTGTTTGTAATCATACAATCGATTTAATTAAGGTGGCAACGATACTTACGAAGAATCCCGTGATCGCGTTACTTTGGAAACCGATCCTGTGAGCAAAATCGAAAATACTGTCTTCATCATCAAGGAAGCTCAAATGAGTGATAGGAAAGAATACGTTTGCATTGGTACCTCTACCATTGGGGATGAAGTTCAAGCAAAAACGATGGTCCGCATTAAGGGTAATTTTGTTATTTATGTTGATTAATTCATTCTTCATGTGGTATATATACAAAAGTATTTAAATTTAGTTGTTCAAGTTTGTAAAAGTATAAACGTCGTTGATAGGTTTAATTTGATGGAATTATCTCTCATTATCTGATTATTTTTGTGTATTCTTCTAAAGATAAATACGCTGCCTTGTGGCCTTTCTTGGGAATTTGCGCCGAAGTGTTTGTACTCTGTGCAATCATTCTTATCTATGAAAAGAAGCGCAACAAGACTGAATTGGAAGAGAGTGACACCGATCAGAGTCCAGACCAGTAAGTATTCTAATTATTTGTTTACCTCTTATGCATTTTTGTGACGTTTACTACACTAATAAACGTTAATTACAAATGCCAACATTGTCAAGATGAGGAAATATTTGATTATGTACATATTTAACACTATATAGTATTTTCTTTTCTATGAATTTACTTTAAAGTTTGCTAATGTGACATTGTTCCTCTTTTTTGAAGGAAACATTAACCACTTTGTAGATTTCAACTACAAAAGTAAAAATCGCACGTTTGAAAGTAGGTACACTAGTCCAAATTAGTTTTGAATGACTTTCACCTAATTTACACATTATAATTCATATTTTAATATGGTAACACTTTATTCGATTGCGTTACTTATACTTATTCCCCAATCGATACATATTAATAAGTCCTTGAAATGGGTATTTTTCCTGATTTTTTTAGTTGAATCATCTTGTGTTTTGATTAACATATTTAACATATTATTCAACCACAACTTCTATTATTTAAACTAATTAGATGTCTTTCAGTAATGGGTTGTCAAGTTAATTTGATTTTCTTTCTGCTTATACAACTTACACTTACTAATGAAGTATTTGATTTCTTTCCAGGAAAAATACTCCCGATCATGGCAAGGATTCCAACTTAAGACATCGGCAGTAAGTCCCAAAATGCGCCTCTCGCCAGTTAGCCAATTAATTGGCAAAAGACAACAGTATAAACTATAATTAGTTGTTAAGAACTGAAACGATGCAGCACGACGACGTATTATCGTTCCACCGGACACGATGAACCGTATACAATTCATGAAATTAATGAATTAATTGAGGATGAGCGCATAACGGTACTTAAAGTATACTTATTTACCAACACAACGCTTAACAACCAGCGTCGTAGGAATATCATACAAGAACATTCAAAATACGGAACAATACGCGGAATGTGAATCATCAACCAAACACCACAATCAACCTCCAACGTAATTAACTTGAAATGATTTTCCCTTTAGATGTCCAGCGCGTTAAACTTCAACTAAACAGATTTAATGTATTTCTGTAAATAGGAGCAATTAAAACTACAATTAAGTCTAAACTATTATGATTAATTATAACTATTGATGAATTGATATATTAAATGCTAATTTAATGTTAAACGAGAGATATATGGAGTAGCTAACTACATGAAGATGAGAACGTGTGATGCTCTGTATACCCAATTCAACACAATTTAATGAAGATGTTTTATCACTACTCATCATACGTCACGCACGCCGCGTACTTAATATGTGGGCTCGTCACTAACTTAAAAATATTGCCGTTGTACATATGATGAACAGCATTCGTTTACCTAGCAGCACGTGGCACTATTAACAGAGATTATTTTCACAGATTGTCAAAGTAATCAAATCAATACGATACGAGATATTACAGCTTAGCAGGTTGCGGATTTTTATAGTTAATGACTGCGAATGATGTCTAGTAATTACGAAACTAAAGTTGTCGTTTCGGTTTTAAGAATGGACGCTATTTCTATTATTTGCATTTGATGTGATTTATATCATTAGTAAATTTGTAGCTATATAAAAGCGAATTTGAAGGGTTTTTTGTTAAATTTGTTTTCATTGTGTCTTCAGTTTGAAAACATTTTTTTCTGGTTTTTACTGTTATTGGTATAGTACATTATGCGTAATACAAATAGCATTTATTAAACAACCATCCAAGGTATTTAATGATTGGTGTTTTGAATGTTACCGTATTTTTTTTCAATGTGTTAAATAGTAGTTTGATTCCTAGAAATTACAGCGCTCTTTATGAGGACGACTTTAATACAGAAATGAAAAGGTAAGCAGAAGAGTATAAATAATTGCTCCAATTGATGCGCGTCAAACACATTGTAACATTTTACTTTTATTTCATATCCTGTCCTTGCGCGCATTTGTAATTAAGTTAATTAATAATTGCCACGTACGTGCTACAATTATTGACTTGCAGTAACAATGCAGTAAATGTTGATCAAGTTTATAACTTTTTATCTGACGCAACTAATTCTACGTCGACAATATACATAATGAGAACAGATATCAGTTTATTATGTTGATAAAATTGCACTATACACTTACTTAAAATTGATTTGCAAAACGTTTTCGGCATGTTGCCTTCTTCAGTATGATACTGTTCGTGAAAACTGCGAAGTCGCGCGATAAGTCACGAACTTTGCATCACCAGCGCCACAAAACACCGAGGTCTAATGGCTACGAATCCTGGAAATTTGAGCACAGTCGAGAATCTACCTCAGAACAAGCAACATCTTTTGCAAGTTACTCTTCTCAACTTAAAATTCAATGCGTCATCTATAAGTAGCAATAGAAATCAAAGCAACATAACACAATATAGAATCATATACCTATAGAAACCCAGTTAAGCAAGCAACATAATATCTCCCATATCAACTAATGCAAAGCAAATACATGTAAAACATGTACACTAATAAACAACTAATTTCATCCATCTACCAATTTTTCAACATAATGAATCTTAAACACTTCGTGGGTAGCTTGGTATGAGCTAGCTTATACTGAAGTATTTGCTATAGAGAAAAATAAGACTTTGTTTTGAGACATCATTGCTGCAATAACCTTCTCGTTGAGTAAATAAGTTGCTTAAATTTGTTAATGTAAATTTTTGTCATAAAAATGCAAATTTAAATATTTTCACGAAGAGGGAATAGAAGAAATGGCTAACCAATTCAACCGCTTTTAAAACTTAAGATAAATTCTTCTAGTTATGAAGTAAATTTGATTCAATTGAAAATTATCACGTGTAAAATAGAGTGAGCTTACATTGTATAATTTCCAGCCCATAAGTATTACCCAGCGCAAAATTTGCTTCCACATTTTCAATAAATAAATAATTACTCATGGATCAAGAACGCCGCACGTCTGCACACGGTTGATTTACAACCGTTATCCTCTTTATATGTGAGAGTATTTAGACGTTAACTTTGACAAGAAAAACATTTTCTTTGCGCCTGACATAAATTTCCTGTAATGCGCTCATCACTTTAATTAAAACAAAGTGAAATATTCATGTTTTGAAATATTCAGTTACCGAGGAGTAGCATATACAAATAGAATATTCTTCATGTGGGCAAACATAGTTTTGGGTTTTCCAAGAATATCCGCGTAGTTTCATAGTTTATAGAAATGCCAAAGTCAAAAAAGTATAAATGCTCGTGAAATGAAACTCATGTTTTAAATAACCAGATAATCCGAAAAAGCCCGTGAACAATTGTGATAATAGTAATGTAGACCTACTATAATTATAGTTTTCGCAAGAATTACCGTACATTTTTAAACTTCATCAGTTTTTCCATATTTAAAACTTTGATTAATGCACATGAAACAAATCGACTACAATATTTTATTTGTTTTGATCTGATATAGGATTTATTTATAGCTACTGAAATAAATTGGGTAAATATTATTGTGTCGGAAAGTATTTAATTTACAGTGCATAAAAGCTTAATGACTGCGGCATGGTTAAACAATTATATCTAAATCCGAATACTCCTTAATCTTAAGCTGATTTGTCCAGAACTATAACCGCGATAGATTTTCTTCTCCTCTAAATCAAGAAATGATGATTGAGTTATTACCATTTCCAAATAATCTGATTTATATCAACTATCAATAATTTCAAATCGTTATTCTAATATCTAAATCTACCGCATCAATCTCTACATATATCGCAAATGTTAAATTAATTTTAGAAATAATTCGTAAAAACCTTGTAGAATACGGTTAATCAAATATAAAGAGTATTTCTAGAGGAAATACTATTATTTGCTTTGAACTATATAATTTTCTAACTTTATATTAAATAAGTAGAAACTCTGTTTTTACTATAACACAGCCCAGTAAGTTTTCATTAAAACAATGAAATATTGTTAGCCAACGTTGAAATTGTGTAATACTCTTGTTAAATGCACACGCTTGCTGCTAATTGATTAATTAAACCCGGCGCTAGCCAGACGACTTAATCATACTGCGGAAATTACAAAATCTGTAAAATCGATTTTCTGTTCTATACTTACTTTTTACACTGTGCCCAATTGTTTAGTTAATGCTTTTTTAATTTTTGTGATTTTATCCCTTTTCTCAACAAAAAAGAAGTAAACGATTTGATTTATCGAAGTGGCATAGAAATGAGAATTATGTTTGACTTGGCGTCATCTTATGTCAATTTACCTCCGACCTTTGCGTCTCTTTGTCACGTGCAATCAATTTGCTTTGATAAAGTGTAAATCGGGAGCTAGCAGAAGGCGTAACAAGAATTGAACTGAATTAAATGAAGCAAAAATGGATGGACAAGAAGGACAAGAGGGTGACAGTGTTGATTTGGCTGAGACACAACAGGTACACAAATATTACAGTTTTTAATTTAAACAAAAATTACATTATATGTTGCATAGGACACTGAGAAATATCTGACTACGTCCGAATTCGTTCTTATGAATCTTTCACGCCAATACTCTCTTGAAGACTACTCGCTTTACAAATATGCTGATCCTTCTAAAGCGTTCAATATGGTTCAAGTAATAGTTGCTTACGTGTTGATTGGAGTACCAATTGGCTACATGGAGATTATTTTGGGACAGTTTACGAACCAAGGCATGTTTCACATTAAACATCTTATGCCCATTGCAGAAGGGATGAGCTATACGTTTTGCTTACTAGTTGCTGCAATTATAACGCTTTGTGTTATTCATATGGCGCAGTATCTGGTTTATACCCTACTCGCAATTGTGATTACAATAAGTCGGGAAGAGTTACCTTGGTTACAATGTCCTGCGAATTATTCAGCTCAGTGTTGGGTACTATCGATGAAATGTGATCAGGATGCACCTTGTATTAATGAGACAAGACATTTGTCTACTTATATTTATTGGCAGTAAGCAATAGAAATGTTTTGTTACTTATAATTTGAAAAAAACATTCGGCAACGTAATTGTTGTAGTGTTTGGGGTCCGGAAGGTACAGTAATTGGAATTGATAATGCTAATAGTTTAGGTGGTAATAGACGCATGGTAAAATTTGGTTCCACTATTAAACAACAATTAGCAATCAAGGAATCATTTTTTCTATAGAGATAGCATTTTATATTTTCTATGATTTCAAATAATATTTTACTAGTAACACTCTTACCGATTTTGTTTAAAGATAATTTAACGAAATTTTTATTTTTCGACAAAATAAGATTAGTTTAATCGTACACAAGTTAGGAAAACTTTGCTAATCAAATTAGTTCAGTCAATATTGCAATTATGTTTATATGATGCAGTTGCTTTAAAAATTATTATTTCTGGAAATTAAGCTTAATTAATGCTACAGAAATCTTCATTTTATGCCATTAACATTGATGTCTTCTTGTACATCCAAGTTAGAGTTTTAGTCAGAGATTACATTGTTAGCTAAAACTACAACTCATTGAAACTTGTTTAGAAAATCATTTAATTGAAGTTTCCTAATTGGACACTTGATCAGTTAAAGATCATATCCCAATCGCGGTTGAACCACGCAGTAATTCACTAGTTAACGCCAAGTTTAACGAGTTACTGGCTGCATTTTGACTAATCTACAATTTCTTACTTTGAATGCAGGGAAGTTTACATGAAGGGCATTGTCCCACGGGACTTGGCTGATGTTGGAATGGTACCTTTGCATCGACTTGTCGCGCTCATGCTGACTTGGTCTATAGTTTGGTGTACAATGACAATGAAATTGAAGAAAATCAAACTGGTAAATTAATTTATTATCTATTAATTAAACTTATTTTCTAAGGTTATCTTTGGTTTTAGTTTATTAAAACATCATTCATTGTGCTTTTGATACACAAGTTCTTTGTGTTTATCTTATTTATTGTTTGGAAGGAGTTTTTCTACTACTTGCCAAACATGATCAGCATGCATTTTGCTTCTCTGATTAATTTTACCGTGAGTGCAATATATTTATTTATTAATTGTAGTCATTTATTCTTTATTGTAAGCTACATTAAACTGTTTTATTTCTCCTGGAAGGCATGGAAAAACGCAGTAATAAAAGTCATTCTTGGAATGGGTTTAGGTGACTTTTCTTATATCATGTTTGGCATACTCTCGAAAAGCGACAGGAAGACTGGTGGTCTCTTATGGTTCTGCGGTATGCTCAGCTTCTGTTTGACTCTGATGGATCATATCATTATAAGCGGTGTTACGTACTATCTGTGTGATAAGGCAAAGCTTCCTATCGAACAGCGATATCTTCTCTTCCATCCTACATATGTAGAACATGAATTAGGCGTTATACCCGTCATATTGGCCGAATTGAGTAACAATCTACAATTTAGTAACAAGTAATAAGCCACCTTTGGAATATACCACTTTTTTTTATTACAGTGGGAAGCAAGATATGGTCAACAATGTACTTTATCCATCGCTTCTTGGTGCTACTATTTCACGCCATGTTGAATTACAGTTTCCTGCAGCTTTCGTTATATCAGAAATATCCAGCTTTGCAAGCATATGCAGTGTACGTCAAGCCAATCTTTTGTATTCTTGGCTTTTGTGTGTGTTTAGCACTGGATAGCAAAGTAATTTGATTTATTGCATGCAGAGTAATAATGTTTTCATTGATTTTAAAAAATTTAGGAGGCTCTTGCATTTCGATGTGACATCCAACTCTTGGTTTTCTACTTCTGCGATTTGTTCAATATCTTTATCATGACTGTCATCGTGTTTTATATTTATGGAGTAGCAAAATTCTATGATGATTTACATTTTATAATGCAGGATGAACCAGCACTATTTTGGGCAATATCTTGGGTTTTGTTGCCACCGATAATTATGGTACATACAGTATTTTTATTTCAAGAACAAGCAAAGATATTCTTTTGTTGCAGTTGTCTCTACCAGTATATCTCTTTGATTACTCTGATAGTTTTTACACTTTTCGAATAACAATTCTTGCGGTCTTCTATTCACCTTACATTATTTTCCTCACAATTACGGTCGCACAGAAGATTATACAAAAGGTATTTATGACTTTGATTAATACTAATTTTACGCTTTTTTGACTCAATATTGTAGAAATTGTTAACGTTGCTACGTTCGTCTAAAGAATGGGGACCCTTGAATCCTGAAGCGAGGGAACATAGAAAGTCGTTTAATCCTCGTTTTGATTCAAAACGAAAGAACAAATCATACAAATGTGCACATAAATGTCTTATTAAGGAAGAGGTAAGAAGTTTACTGCTATGACATTTTATTTGCTTCGAGGGTGATGTAGTTCTGTCTATTTTTCTTTGATAGGCACCTCCTTCAGATGTAGAAGAAGATGATATAATATCGAAGATGTAAAGCGAAGATTGCAAGTTTATAAGAAGAGATAAAACAAATAATTTTTTTTTGATGTAAGTTTATATGTTTTATTATTAATTTTATCTACAGTGTTAAAATAAGGACAATTTAATACTGAAGAAATTGAAAAACATAATTTTTAGAAATTGGTACTTCTGGTTTTTATGTTTTTTCAGATTTTCTGAGATCAAGAAAAAATTATTTTTCAAAACTTTTAAAGGATTTTAAAAATACTATTTCCTACTACATTTCATTCTATGCAGAGTGAGAGCGATTATTAAAATTTAATTACATGCTAATATCAGAAATTGAACATACTCATGCACTCCACAAAGAATATGAAAATATCATAAAACGTACAGTTTCCGTATTAATTTTTTAAGTTTTTTTGTGTTTGAGACAATATAAACATGTATGTTTATTATGTTGATAAAATTTCATTATAACTTAAAAATTCACTCAATAAAACGTTTTCGACATGTTGCTTTCTTCAATAGAAGAATTTTAGTAAGTGTTACAGCGAAATTTTATCAACATAATGAATATTAAACAATTCAACATAATTCTCGCATGCCAACTTAAACGTTTATTACTTTTATAATAGCAATATAGCAACTTGCTAAGATGAGGTATCTACCATCTCAGCAAGTTGTTAACTACTGCAATAGAATAAAACATCAAACATAATTATCAGCAACGTAAAACCCTCATTAATATTCCTCGGATTATTAAAAAAGGCACGTCATTTTCAAAACTTCCAAATAAATTATAATACATCGTTTGACATGCTATTACTTATCTTGTTAGCAAATACATTCTACATGCGCGCATGGTTTGAGCTTAGCGGGAAAAGGTAAGAAATGCGCAATCGTTCTTTGTGCGCGCCACCTCCATCCTTCTGCCGCCGCCGCCGCGCGTTTCATGTGCACGCACCAGTCGACCATCATCTCTGGCCCAAGGCACCAAAACGACTCTGAACAATACGCGCTTTTCGCGGATTTCCCGCCCGTCGTTTAAGCTTGTGCGTGCGCTTGAAAAAGTGCGTGTTTCTTTTTTGAGAAAAGTACAAGTGGTAGATTTTTAATTACTACGTTAACAAAGACATTCAACGGAGATTCTAAAAAACAAAATTATATTCAATTACTCATTGAATTAATGGATAATGTAATGGCTATTAAGGAAAAAATTACAGTTTAATATTGCATTATTTAAAACTAATTGAAATTTGAAAGAGAGTGCTTAAAATGGAGGGAGTGATTTATAATGAAACTTTGCTATCGGCCTGCAATTTTGATCACAATAATTACGTGGTGATTGCGTTGTATATCCCTGTAACTTTGATTGCTCTCATCGCCAATATCCTCGTCATCACCGTTGTGGTTAAATTTCATTATATGAGAAAGTAAGTCGACATTTTACACTCCTTCATATAACTGCACATAACAAAGGGGCGAAGTAGGATAAACTATTGACATTTTTTGAAAGAAAGAAGAGAACTTTTAAAGATAAAATTAAATTGAGATATAATATCGAAATTTAAACTCAATATGAAACATAAGTTTACGATATATTATTTCTGGAAGAATCAATATTTGTCCATTTATTCAGCAAAGAATATTTGATAATAAGAACGTATTTTTCTGGTAGCAGAAAGTAAAATAATATATATCATAATAACCAGTTTATACTAAATTCTGTAAACAAAATAAAAACGTGTTTTATTTTATTAATTACAAAGAAAATTTAATTTTAAATTTAAAAAAAAAAGAATTAAAAAAAAATTACTTCATAATTTTTTACTTTAGCCAAAAAAAAACAAGAAATAATTTGAATCTTTTGGATTACCTCATCGTCATTCCCTTTGATTAAACCCAATCTCATATGGAAATTAAACCGTGCCGAAAAGTTCGGATGCATTTTAATTAAAATGTATTCCTCGAAAGTTTTCTACCCGTAAATTGTCACTGAAATAATAATAATAGTTTATTGCGGCTGTAAGTATATAAATTGTAAAATTGCGGTAAAATTATTAGTGATGAGTTCTTTCTTTCATGATAATTTCAACACCTTGACAAATTTGGAGTGTTTAGCAGAAATAATATACAGTATACAGTAAGAACACTACAAAGGAATTGTTTATGATTATTACAACTGCAGGCGAAAACAAACAGTACTCTGAATCCTTAAACATTTTAAACATTTATTTCCAATTAATGGTTTTATGAAAGAACTGATGTTTAAAAAAAGATTTTTTTATGAATTATTCACAACATAAGTATGATAAAAGTATCAGTAATAATACATAATGCAAAATTTTACTGTTTGTATCTGGAGGTAATATTAAGAAGTTTGCGAGAAAAAATATGTTAAAAAGCATTTTAAATCTTTGTAAAAATTCCTTTGTTGTTAGGAAAGATTCTGGAATACAAAGCATCCTCATTACTTTCCGGCGTCGCGTCAAATAAAACTTTATTTAATGGATAATGTCATTGTGATGTAAAATTAAAGGGTACAGTTTTAAGATATAGTTCATGTTATTTTTGGAAATCAATTTAACGAAAACTAACAAATACATTCAGAATGGCTGCAAGTTTAAAAACGTTGAGCAAAAATAAGACATAACTGAGATCAAAGATAAAATTAAACTCATTTTATGCAAGTTACGTCTTTGTTATTAATAACTAAAAATATGTACCAGTTAACTCCCTTGTCACAAAGAAATTACAATAATAGTCAGTTTAACTTATTCTTCTCTTTAATTTCAAACAAACTTATGTAATTTCCGAAAATTAATTATTTATAATATTGGGCTTATTGTAGTTTAACAAACAACCTGCATTCATGCGATACTTTAATTTAGAAATTGTCAATTTTATTCATTTCCGGTCTTCGTGAATTTCCGACGAACTAGCGCATTATTCTCCAGACGGACAATTGTGTCAGCAATGTATGACATACTATTCACAGATTTTCAAAATGTATGAAGTTGGATTTTCGTGATTTCACTGTTCATACAATTATATTTGAGAATACAAGCCATAAAGTTTAAAACATTAATATTTAGTATGTAAAATGTAATTCTGGGGAACTTTGCACTTGTACCCGTGGATTAACCGTTTTAATCTATGTGACAGACTTGAAATATGCTCGGTGAAGTTGTACCAGAAAATTAAAAGCATTACTTAGTGTCTTAAATACTTGGCGTATTTAGTTGAGATTTAATGAACGTAACTTATAAGTTATAAGATACATATTCTAAAGAGGTGTTGACTTAGTGTAATTAGCTTTCGAAGTAACGTTAGAAGTAACGTCTTGCTAAAGTAATCTAATTGGTTAATTATAGTTTGAAACAGTTAATTTTCAGATTTCAAAGAAACTATAATTAGTTATAATATAGTAGTTACTCTATGTGCATGTTTTATTAGATTTGCGCCGAGTTCTTAAAGGCGGCAGCGGCAAACTTAAACGAGTTTGGAAATTATTGAATGCACGTGAATTAAATTTGCATATTTACATACACTCCTTGAGGCGAGTTTGCAATTGACGAGTAATAATATGAGTTGTGGAATTCATAAGGTTTGGTTGGGAATTTCTGAACGTTGACACTATTTGAATAGTACAGAGTTTGCCCTTTAGAAAGGGGAGGAAGATTAATAGTTGAAACGTTTTGGTTAAGTTAAATTGAAATAGTATTCGCTAAGAATCCTGTTTTTTGACCATTTGACAGTTAAAAGCAAAGAAACATTCCATCTAAATAGATTAAAAACATATCAGACTAATTCACAATATTCGATTTGTAGTTAAACAATTTATTTGGAATATTTGGAATATGTAATGATATCTATGATAGCTGCGTTCACTCCATTAGCCATCTAATGCGCAAATAAAAACAACAACAATTCCAAGCCAATCTTAAAAGAAAATCAATAAAAGTTGATGAGATCAAGTAAAGAAATATGTAATAAAAGTGTGTAAACTGAACTGGTAGGTTAGTAGAATCAAAATGAAATAAAAGTAAATAAAACTGAAATAAACACAAAGAAATGATGAAATTCAATTTTATAAAATATACAATATAGCGTATTTACTTTTCTCTGCATTCTTATAGATGTTATTTCTATTTCTGACTGCAACAACAAAATTAATCAAGGCTTCAAATTGTGGCGAAAATTTCTGTTCGTCAATTTAATAATTCGTCCACAACTGTGAATTGAAAAAAGTGAAAAAGTTTTATGTTGTAACAAACCTTTCTACATTATGGTAAGAAAAAATCAATGATTTGTAGATTATTTCTTATAATACCATACTTTATAACAAATTTCATCTAATTGTATAACATAACTGAATTGAAATCGCAATGTTAGATTATCAATTCAAATCTTTTTCCTTGCATTCTTTATTATTATTATTATTATTACTTGAGAACACAACAAACAATCTATTTAATTCTCATTTTTATTACATTTTCCGACATACATTGTAAACTCTATTGCATATATTTGCTTAGAATATATTTCACACATTATGACTTAGATTTTTCAGTTTAAAGCAATAAAATCAATTTTCTCAATTGCTCCAATATTTCTCTCGCTTTTACTACTAATCTCAACATTTATCGCGTATCCATTTTCAATAATAAGGTGAAAAGTTGGTATTTCGCTGCGTTAGTTTACAGAATCGAACAGTCTGTAAACAAAGGCTATATTTGTGAATTTGTGATTTACCATTACGTTTGGTTGCCGTGACTATGCAGTATATCTAGAGAATATGAAACGAAATTGAGTGTCACGCACAATACAAACCAAATGCTAATGAATCGCAATCAATCACGTAAAGTAGTAGAAGTAGTAGTAGAACTTCATTAAAAATTGTTAATCTGTGTTAAAAATAGCAACTTGTCACTTCAAAGAACTGAGCTAACTAATTTAGCAACGAATTGAAATGTTAATTAATTGTCATGAATGTATTAGGATAAACTTACTTTGACACTTTAAGTTAGAGAATGTAGTGAGTACGTGGAAATTGCAAACATCACGGGGGAAATATATGAGCGGAAAGCAACTGCAATGAAATACGTTCCATTTGTTTCTCTGGCAGGAATTGTGCCTGGGGGGGGGGAGTAGCACAACCATGTTTATTATAAATGTGCTACACGAAGAGAGAAGAATAGATAAGCAAACCAAATGTGTTGGCTTAACTTAAATTCTGGGAATCAGAATATAAATGAAGATTGTAGACCGTGGTAGTTGTTTTTTATTTATTATTAAAATCTTAAAAGCAGACTGGTGCTAAGTAGACGGAGGTAATTCTTCGTAGAAAAACGAAGTATCTTAAGCTTATGATGTTATACTTATTTAATTTCAATTGTCTGAAGTAGACAAAACTGGATGATATTCAATCAGTAACAATTGAATATCAATTTGTGTAACAGCATATTTCTAAGAAAGCGAATTAAACGTCACTTGTGTAATTTTGATTAGCTAACAAAATTTTAACTAAACTCACATGTTTCCTTTTTTGCTAAATTTTATTGACAACTTTCGTAATTACAATTAGAATTATTTAATAAATATAACAAGTTCCATGTGTGAAAATATAATGAGAAAATACCAACGGAGATATAAACTCATATATCAAGCAAATATATATTTTGCATGTACTAAAAATGTTTATATTAGGAAATAATACATATAGTTTAAATTAAATGAAAACAATATAGATCAAACATATTCAGACAACTGGAAATTCACATTTCACTTTATAACAAAGTCAATTCATTTTTAACTATTACATTCCATGATACAACACACAGAAAAAAAACTTGACGTTTGATATTAATGTCAGAATTATCATTTTTATTGGTGTTTTTCACTTTGCAATGAGTTTTTACTCATTTCGCACGCAACTCCACAAACATAAATCATTTTAAATCTACACTGACAGTAGTCGAGTTAGAATGTTGCTTTCATCAAATTTGCCGAGTATTTAAAAAGTTCAGTTTGAAATATTTAATACCTGCACCTAATATTCATTTTACGTCGCATCAAAAATCATATGACGTGATTTATGAACGTCAACAGTTAAAAACTGCAGATTGGCAATGCCAATCACTCCCTCATCTCATTTTCACTGTGTCATCTCTTCAATAATTCATGTCGGCAATGACAGGGTTCTAATAAACGGTGGTGGGTGGTAACCAACACAGCAAACTAACCAAAGCGTTTTAGCATTTCGACTGGAAATGGATTTGACATGGCTTAATGCCGATGCGATGGCGGTAAAACCACACCGGATATGTGAGATACATGTTTGGTTATGCGTGTCATGCAATTGTCGTGTCGTGTTGGTTACGTGCTTGAAGATTGGCGGAACGCTTTGATGGCATTAGTTGTTTGCGCCCGTGCGAATTCAAACGTGTAAGTCAGGATAACCGAAGGGTGTGTAAAGAGAGGAAATGTTAATCAGAGTTTTTGTTTGTTGTCTCAAGGTAGTAAACAACGATAAAGGGGAAAGACTAAAATTGCTTGGGTTTTTGTACAATTGGTAATCAATTAATTTTATTAACATGAGCGTCATTAATTAAGAAAAGCATAACACAGTTGATAGAAATTAAGAAAATTCTAATTAATTGATTAGTCATTTGTTTAGAAACATAAATTAGTTATTGATGAAACAAGTCAAAAGTAAAACGGAAGAGAGTCTATTCAAGTCGATAAATTTTTAATTATATTTCTAATCACATTACAATTTTCTATTTCCATTCTTAGTTTACTTGTCTTCATTTTTCTTACGACGTAGTTTTTTTACATGTCCACAACACTCCTTTATCACTAATTTTGAATTAACTTCATTCTGTTTCTCTAGATTCTCAATTTATTCTCTATGCATTTATTGTCGCAACATGTTTCACCGTTTATTATTCTAATTAGGCAGTACACAATTAAAGCTAATCACACATTCTTAAATCTTTTAAACTTGTATTTATACATGCTTAAACGCGCCTGTGTCTATTTGTAGTCCAAGTTGGACAAAGTGATTTAGGCATTTCTTCAAAGCAGCAGCGTCTGCTTATCCTCTCTGATAAACGAATTATAGGCACGCGCGGAAGTTACGTTGATGCATTCAACTCATCCGAGGCATCCGAGTATTGGGTTTGTCCGAAAAGTTTGTCTTTTATGTGCAATTTTAACCATCAGGTTCAATTTTAATTATTATCAATATATGGGATTTTATATTACGACAAGATAATTTTTGGAAAATATATTTTTAGTTTATATTTAATTACTGTATCACGAAGACATGGAAATAATGGGTTCAGTTGAAATTCTAATTGTGACATGTTATTTTGGAATTATTGGTTATTTATTTATTCATTGAATATATGCATCACGTTTGATAAATAATATTTTTATGATTAAGAATGATTAATTTATAGTATTTTTAATTATTTCTTAAAAAATGAGAATTTACAATTTCATAAGTTTTAATTAAAATCATTAAAAAATGAAATTATTAATTATACTCATAATTATAATCAATTTTTTCTTCTTCTCATTGTTCTTTCTCTCAAATTTATTAAAATTTAGTATGTAAATATTGATTTAACAAATTATATTTGATGTCTGATTACTTGATGTCTGCAATTCTTCTATGGAGATTAAAACACAATATTTTTACCTCACGTTATTCACATTATTATATCTAATCTAATTAAATCACGCAAAACATATGCAATAATATTATTATGTTGATAAAACTGCACTATACACTTACTTAAAATTGATTTATAAAACGATTTCGGCATGTTGCTTTCTTCAGTATCATTCTTCAGTATAATACTGTTCGTGAAAACTGCGAAGGCGCGCGATAAGTCACGAGCTTCGCATCGCCAGCGCCACAAAACACCGAGGTTTCATGGCTACGAATCCTGGAAATTTGAGCACAGTCGAGAATCTCCCTCAAAGCAAGCAACATCTTTTCCAAGTTACTCTCCTCAATTTAAAAATTTAAAAATTAGAAGCAAGAATTCACCACACAACTTCCATAGGCAGTAATACAGTCAAAGCAACATAACACAATATAGAATCATATACCTATAGAAACCAAGTTAAGCAAGCAACATCATATCTCCCATATCAACCAATGCAAAGCATATACACTAATAAACAACTGATTTCATCCATTACCACGATTCATCACATACTAATAAAACTAAGGCTTCAATAGCCCGAAGATGCAGGTACTGAAGAAGGCAACAAGCCGAAAATGTTATACAAATCAATTTTAAGTAAGTGTTATAGTGCAGTTTTATTAACATAATGAATCTTAAACACTTCGTAACCACACTCAACAATACTCGGAAAATATTATTCTAATTTAGCTTGCACTGTATTTTAGTTTAAAACTCAGGATGTGGTTACATTCTAAAAATTCGAAAAAACTGAAGAATGCACTAGCTGCAACTTTTTCAACTCTCACATAAAATTTATGGTTTTTAAATATTCACATACTCAAATATCTGCACACATAAGACTACCCTAATGTGCATTCATGTGCAGCACAAACTTCTGCACGAAGAAATCGCAAATACTTTCAGTTTGCATTGAGCATTGTTTCATATCCTGGCAGAAACAAATCGCTAGTGGGTTTCATACAAATTGCAAAGTCTTCAACATTGCAAGCCGAAGATATATTTGAATGTCGAGCTACAAAGAGACAACTCTTATCTTCACATATATATTTTTTTTCTCAGAACATGCAAAGAGAAATTGCCCAGAACGGTTGAAGGCATTTGACTGTAGTGTTTGACGACAACCACTACGTGCTTTTGTGAAAGTGATAAACGAAACTATGCACTATGCATACAGATTAATTTTCTTTCATTCTCTGATTGTCGGCAAATGAAAAGTGGAAAAAGAGTATTTGAAGACAAGTAACTTGACAGTATTTATTGCACAATTGGGATTAATAAAAATAGTTTTTTATTTTAAAATATTTATAGATCTTTTAGTCGTAGATAAGAGTGGCTAAATTTTTAAGGAAGTAATAAAGTCGTATACACGCAAATAACATGAGAACTACAGTCGAAAATTTTCTTTCAAAAGCGAAACGCGTTTTAGCACAACGGATTTTTCAACACTTATCAGTGAAGAGAAAATGTGAAATATGTAGCAGATATTTTTGAAACGCTCTTCGCCTGTTGTTTTATTATATTGTGGGTTTGTAATTCAGTTACCGCTAGTGCCAACAAACATTTTGCGAATCCTTACGATAGTTATGAGAAAATACTTTTTTTCTGCTGTTATTAAACATCTAGCATTTTTCATGGAAGGTTATGTAAGCTTCTAGTGTTACACTGTCCGAGAGCAAAATAAACGCAATCACACTTTGTTTCAGCCTCTTGTGATCTTGCCAATATTTTATCAAGAAAAACATAATGAACTTTAATTTACTTGAACATTTCTGTGTTACTAAAAGTGAAATCAGAACTGTCAATCTCGTTATAATTGGTGATTTAAATTGAAGGAAAAGTTAGGGAATTGAACTTTTATTTAAAACTTCCCTATTACATAATTTTATTTCAAAGCAAATAAGTTAACAAATAATGATATTCCAGTTGTGTTTTCTTATTTGTAATATATTTATTGAGCTTTGAATGTAAATCTAAAGAGAAGGGAGAAAAATTATTATAAATTCAATTATGTTTTGGACAATTTCGATATTTTTATCACACGCGACTCTCATTCATATGACTTCGAACGTTAGGAACAAGTCATAGCAATGAGCAAAAATTAAATGAACAAATGTTCTTAATAACTTATTGTGTTTTATATGGAAATATTAAATTGATATCGCATACACATTTATTTCACACCAGCTGCGTATCCCAAACATTTTAGCATTACTTAAAATTGTTTAATTAAAGATAAACCTTGCAACCATTAAAATAGTCATTTAGTAAATCGCGCTGTACATTAACTAATTGCAAGTACTTATTAAGAGAGAGTGAGAATGCACAAAAAGTGCGTCTGTTTGAAATCCAATTGCGCGACATGAATGTGCACTTTGAGCACTCCAAGGCAGTGGAAATCGTAAACTAATTTCCGGTGGCAAATTGCGCTCAGCCAGAGATTCGCCTAGGGTAAAGCTAAAAATTAACGCCGGGTGTGTTAATTACAAATGGAATATCTTAAAACTAGTAATACAACAAAGACTTAACTCAAGAATGCATTTTTGCACAATTTAAAAAACTATTAGCAAGTCACAATTTAAATTCATGTCTATAATCTTACGACCAAAAGGCATTGACCACATTAATGCCCTACCAATTCAAGGATTATGTAGAAATGTCGTAAACGTTGGCGTTCCATTTTGTGCATCCTGCAGATTTCTATTCGTTTTATTACTTTGCTCTCGGTGATATTGGGCGACAAATTGTAAGATTTAACAGTAACTGTATAACAATATTCTGGTCTTTTGCAGCATAACAAATTACTTCTTGGTGAATTTGTCTATTGCTGACTTGTTGGTAACGATCGTCTGCATGCCGGCAGGAGCATGGTCTGCCTACACGTTGTCCTGGAAGTTTGGGCAGTATCCTTGCAAGATGCTTAATTACATGCAATGTAAGTATTGTTTATTAATACGTTTGTAGAGTCAAATAATTATAGATTAAAAAGTTAACAAGGTAGTAAGTAAAACAACTAGGTTTTAAAACCAAATTGTAAGCTTTAAATCCTTATTTCCATAAATGGCGATTACAAAATAATTGTAAAACCAACCAAAAAAGTTAAACTAGAGAAAATTTTTATAACGTGTTTAAAATATGTTCAAAGAAACAAATGTTATATGTCTTATCCTTAACAATTAATATTCTCTTGTCATGAACCTAGAGTATTTTATGCAGAAAACTATTAAATTGGCAAAGCAAATTTCTCCGTCGTCAGGCATTGTCAACTTGTGTATCATAAGCCCACTATATTAATTAGGCCAAACTAATACCTAAGAATGTTTGTTTACGACAAGCAAGTGGTTGCTTGCTAACAAAGTGGCATTATTAATTAAACCAAGTTAGAGTGTTTTGATCTAAAGCTTAGATCTGTACTTTCTATAAACTCTACAAAATTATTGATTAAAATTATTATTTCAGAGATAATATTTTTTGCTATTAAAATAGTATTGAAAATCAATAAATATTTTTAATAGAAATGTAGTTTACATAGTAGACAATACTGTTAAATTTTCATAGTACTAAATAAACACAGTCATTAATTTTATTGATCGAAAAATATTAAATAATTTCATTATCATTATTCAACACACTTTCAAATCTTTATGATTCACGTTTATGTACACTAAAATCAGATAAAACCTAAAATTTATAGAAAGTGCACGAACAACCTTTATAATGTAAATTTATTCCTCAAGGTTTAAATACCTGTGACACTTCCTCCGTGTAATACTGGAGTGAAATACAAGTTTCACTGTTTGTTCTTCACTGCCGTTGAGAAGGTTAGAAATTGGAGCAGTACATATCTTAGTTTATTATCGAGCGGCAAAAGTTTAAAAGCATTAAAGATTAAAGTTATGCGGTAATATTTGTCACGTCTTGAGTGAATTTTGAACACACACTTGCTAAAAATTAAACTATTTTAACAAGTTATTGGAAACAGTCACCAGAAAGTAGCATTTTTCAATAAAACAAATGTTGGTGAAAAGTTCATTGAAGAATAGATATTAAGAATATTGGAATTCTCGTAAAAGCTTCCACTACTTGAAAAAAGTTATATATTATCTTGTAATTTAATATGAAGGATGTTATTTATGACTAGTAAACCGTATAATGTAAATTTCAAGATGATTAAATGAGCTACTGTAATTGAAAATATGAACCTGAGATTGGTTCATAAATAGCAGCGGAATAAACTTGTTCCTTTAATATCACAAGCAAAGAGGACTTGATAGAGATTTTCTAGGTATTTAAATTATTTGTTTTTATTTTTATAAAAACTCATTTTTTGAAATGGAAATGTTTAAATTGATGCTCAAGTCCCAATTACTCTTTTATTTTGATAAAGTATATTTTTATGTGCAAGCTATTCAATCTTTTTATTATGTTGATAAAATGTCAATTTAATACCTACTAATATTTACTTGATAAAACGTTTTCGACATGTTGCCTTCTTCAGCATGTCGAAATTTTATGAAAACTTAATCAACATTAAACACTTCGTAACCACACTCAACAATACTCTTTAGTTCTTTTTATTTATTTATTTTTCTTGAGCATCAAGTACCATGGTTACGAGATTTTTATTAGGATTGGATTCGGTGAGAATATTTTACTAGATATATTCTCAGCAGGATTCGAATCTTTGTCCTGCGAGTGGTTCGCTGCCATAGTCTGAGCTACGGAGCGGGACGCTAAATAGTTATTCTTCATCTTGGGACATAATTATTGATAAAAGACTAAAACTGGTCAAACCAAATTAACCTAGACGTTCATAAATTTAGCAACCTGCATATTTAAAACTGACGTAATTTACTTAAATCAATTACTCTTTGATTTTTGATTTCTGTTCTTCTTAGGTATTTCAGTAGCTTCCAGCGTCTTCACAATAACAGCAATGGCATTAGATAGATACATTGCTATCAATCAACCTTTTGCATTCGGGCCAGCAACACGTCGCTCCACAATCTCAATCATTGCTCTACTGTGGATTATCCCGATGCTTGTCTTCTCACCGTTGTTGATTACAACCAACATTGAGACTATCCCTCTGGTCCCACCATGCCGTGAAACTGAGGTCACGTTCTGCGGAGAAACGTGGGATTTACTAGGCAGCTATCTCACGAAAAATGTTTTTGGCACAATTTACTTCTTAATTATGTTTGCTATACCAGGTAAAAAGTAGTTAACATTTAATTAAAGATTTAGTTAAATTCTCAAGGCGTAAACTTAATTCACCCTACAGGATTATCAGTTTGCTCTTGCGTTAGAAAGTTAAATTATTGAGTTATCAAATAACAAGACTAGGTAAGTGAAAAAAAGGTTTAAAGAAGAAAATAAAATAAAAATTCTTTGGTAAATATTGAAGTATGGCAAACTTCGAACTGGGTCATGACTTTAGAAATAGACTACTTCCATTTATGATTTTTGTTTTCAGGCGTAATCATCTTTCTAGCTTATGCTATGATGGGTAAAAAGCTGTGTTCAGACAGACCTCCATCTGATGACAACAATAGTTTCAGTACTCAGCAGGTAACAAACATTTTGATTTTGTTCACATAGTGTCTGAAATGCATTATCTCATATACTCACTTTGACACTTGCTTACTATTTTATGAGTAAAGTGCTATAATTCAATAATCATTGTTTATTTATATAACCGCTAATTTATTAAAATCTACATCTTCAATTTACACTAAACAACTATTTGTATCTTCTTCTAATTACAACTATAACATTACTTTAAAAGATTCGCTATTGTTCATTTAATTTAGCATTTAACTAGCAGCTACTTAAGTAACAAAAGACAATGTAGTAATAATCCGACTGGAAAGACTTAAGAGAAACTTATAACAAGATATAATTTATATTAGATTCTTCAAAAAAGTCTATCAAGATTCATATGCATATGACTAATAGAACACAACTGAAACACCAAATTATAATATTATTAAGAATGCTACAGTTTTTAGTAGTTCTTTAGTGTCTAAATTCATATCCTATATGCTGGCTTATTTAAATTGCTTTTAATTAATTTACAAAGCATCCAGATGAAACATTAGCAAACACACACTCAATGTATTCACACTACAAGTAGACGTTTGATGAGGAAATTCGAAAAAACCCACTCATCTTCTCACGTCAATTTAATTGATATATGATCAGCATTCTTGTCTATCGTTGCTATGAGCTGGACTCTTTAAAGTGGTCAATGTGCAATTATGTAGAACGCCCGGTCGTGCGGATATGTACCTTGCCAATAAACCATGATATACGTTTTCCACACGAATTATGCTTTAGTTGTGGCGATATGGAGCTTTCTGAATCTGAACCATGGTGCGAATAATAATTTCATTAATGTGCTTATTCATGGGTATTGAAGAACATTAATTGGTAACAGTCTATTATTTCCATGGTCATTAAAAGCAAGTAGATATCATATTTATAAGGTAGAGTTAAAATCAAAGTCAGAGAGTAAATATCGGATACCAGGTTTGAGTTTTAATAAATTAAATTGAATTCGTATTATTGTTGTCTATAGATGCAAGAATTTTATTAATTTTTTATATTTACAATTGTGGGAATAAGAGATAATTTAAAAGCTAGTTAAACTTCGTTCGTGTAAACAATTTCCCTTCAATTTTCAAAAAAAGTGAGAAAAGGATTCACATCAGTTGAATCAATATATGATCTTGATACAATTCTTCATACCTGTTAAAAAATACAAATATTTATTTAGTATTCCATATTTTGAACATTGATTTTAAATTCTTGGTAAGAATGCAATACCTATCCTAATAAAGGAAGCAAGTTATCTTGAAATGTCAAGAAATTAATTAAACCACCAACTGTAAATAGTACATTAAAAGAATTGCAATACTACTTGTGAAGTGTTTGCTTATTTTAAAATAATCTAGATATATTAGGTATATTTCACGAAATCATTTAAACATTTGAATTTATTGTTTTCGCAACTAGATTTCTAAAATCCATTCATACCTTCACACCGGTATCCTAAATCTTTCTATTTTAGGTCTATGTCGCTCCATGTCACTTTTCCACTATCATACCTCATAAGACCCAAGTACTTTGAAATGTAAATTGTGCGGTTCTATGCGTCATCAAGCAATCCGAAACCACAGCAACTGACATGTCCGTGTACTGAACGCAAACAGTTGAGCGAGTTGGCTACACGACGATGCAATTAACAGAAAATGTCCTCTGGGATGTTACATAGATTCTGCTACTTAAAAGAAAAATAAGGCACGTGAAGCTTCTGCCGGCGCCGTCGTCAACACTTCTGGTTATAGCGAGGATAGCGAGAAAATGTGAAAATAGGAGAAAACAGAGTAGAAAGAACCGGAATTAGATTTTGAAATGTACGATATAAAGAGACGGAAATAGAAGGATTTGACGGTTAAATTGTTTAATTTCATACTAACCTTGGAATGTTTTGGGTTACATTAGTATTAGGACACAACCGGAGTTTGAAGGATATTAAGATGGACTTCATAAGAAGATTTAGACTTTTACGTTGGGAACTTTCATTTTGTTTGTGGAAATAGAATGTTAATATAAAGTGTTGGCAAGACTAAAAAACAGGTTTATCAAGAAAAAGATACTTGAATACAATGCAATTAAGTTGTACTAGCTTATATAATAAACGTAAAACAAATAATGATACAATGCCAATAGATATTAACACTTAATATTTGACAAATCACTCAATAATAATTAAAATAATTATAATAATATATTTACTATATACACAATCGTGCATACAATTATACATATACAAGGCAAATAACAAACAACAGAATAATAATAATTAAGTGGAATGCCCCGCTCCGTAGCGCAGTTGGTAAGCCGTCTGACTGTAGCAGTAACAGCGAGGTAGGTGCATATTCTGAGGACACTGGTTCAAATCCTGCTGGAGGTATATTCGATACAATATATACTCTCACAGAATTCAGTCCCAATAACTGCTAATAACCCTGGTAGTTGATGCAGTATAATGGAATGGAGGTCAAGTACGGTGTCAATAATTGGCATGGTTGCAGTGCGCTTCAAAAAAAAATAAAAAATTAAGTGGAATCTTTTTGGTGAACTCTTTGATAGTTATTAAACGGTTGGAATGATTGGAGAACAGTTTTATTATTAGCTCGTTATGTCTCATTTCAATAAGTATTATTTTAGTTATTGAAGACAAGTTTGTGTTATGCCACTCAATTTCCTACTCTTGACTATTTACAGAACTTTCATTAAAAAACTGTATCCAGAGAAGAAATTATAAATAGCTGTTTTGATATATTTACTGCAACTCTATAAATTATTGCTAAATTTTAATTGAATTTATAAGCAGACATTTTACAGAAGGACGTAACTTCAGCTAAACTCATTTTTTCAGAATTATCGAATAATCCGCGAAAGAAAACGCGTTGCGTGGATTCTCCTTTTCTTGGTGGTCACCTTCGCTACCTGCTGGTTGCCCTACAATACAGCCCGTCTTCTTCTGGACTACCAAAATACCACTTGGTCATTCTCCTATGACCAATACACGCTCCTGCTGGGTCACATGAACTCCGCTCTCAACCCAATTATCTACTGCGTCATGTCAAAGAATTTTCGCACATCGCTTCGCCAATTATTCTGCTCTTCGCCGATCAACTACCACAACTCTCGAAATCGTCGTCTCCAAGTGCAGGTAGAGGATTATTTTCGTTTAATTACCATTCTAGAGTGCATGGAGCGTAATTGTCCCGTGTGCAAATACACCTTATACCACAATTAATCCATAATTGCAATGAGTATCCTACGATGTGTTGTAGATATGTATAGTATTTTCCTTTAATTTGTCGTTTAGATTTTTAAGTGCCCTGTTTCTTTTCGGTGGGCACGTAGCGCTTTTATGATTGACTTTATCGGGTGGCGTTAGTATTGTTGCTATTTTTTTTATCACAGGCGTCAAATTTAGCAGGCGCAGCGTGGGGAGGTGTAATATCCAACGTAAACTGTGAAGGTGTTCATCATATGCAGCGTTCTCTTTTGTTTGGTTTGTGTTTCACTAAGAGGGAATAGGTGCTGGGATAAAATTACAACTTGAATTACCTTCGGGATTACTTGTATTTCATTCATTCCTGAATATTGCTGTTATTACCAACATCATTTACAGACGGTCCACAATGTATTTCATTATTTAATTTCTGATAATGAAAACATTACCTATTTTTTACATCTTCACAATTATATTAATTGCTTAAGTTTACAGTTACATGTTAATAAGGTAGTTCATCTATGTAATGACATTCTGTTTTGATCTGTTCTGTGCTTGTTCTGTGCGTGTACATAGTGAGCAGATCCTGGGTGTGTTGATGTCGTGCGGAGCTAACGTAAGTTTGATTGATGTGTTCTCTCGACCGCATATTGCGTATCATTGTGGCTTGATATCAACTTGCATCTTTGCGGTGGCGGCGTTAGAAAATATGCGCAGCGTGGGTGACAGGTGCTGCTTCGCTGAGCACACTTTATGCTTCCATGGTGCTGCGTGCCTCCTATATTGAATCGTATTATGTGTATTATATGATTAACCTGAATCAAAGTGGCTTGAATGTGGTCTTCTTGCATGCGTAACAAGACTTAAATGGAATGAGAATACCGGATATTTTAGCATTGTATAAGTTGCTATTACGTTCATGGAAAAATTGTTTAAGAAAAGCGCACAAGAAAAATCTGAAAAGTTGAAGGAAATTATATTACTACTATATTAGTAGTTTCTTTGTGCTGAACATTTATGATTCTATAAATGGTGTACATTTTATATTTTTAATTCGTTAATTTTTTTGCCATATCTGGATCAATTCAATTTTTATGGATTGGTACGTGTAATTTCAAGTATTAATTACAGTTGGAAAGACTAAGCTTGGATTTGGATTAAATAGGATTACAAATAATTGCTTGCTGACTTCTCCAGCCTTGAGGGTGTAGTCTACTGTGATGAGAAACTTATTTTTAGAAAAAAGCTCCAAGTCTAGTACCAATTGCTGAAAATCAAATTCCTACCAGTATAATACCAGCTTAGAGAACTTTCGCAATAGTAAAATATATTTTGCTATTGATATTTTAAACGAGTAATATATGTGTTTTACAATGCTTTTTGTTCAAGTATAAAAATTGTGAGAAATCGCTTTTAAAGATTTTAAATTTATAATTTTATTTGACCACTGAGAGGAAAATTAACCTCGTATATAGTTTATAAGTGAGTGTGCAGTTTCTGCTGTCAGTTTTTATAATACACAAAATTTAATGTGCCAAGTGGCCCGCCGATTCTTGATTTAGACTTATCAAATTAATTAATCAAGGTTTTCTGCAACATAATAGGAAGCAGAAGTAAACGTGCGGAGGATGGTGACATTTCAGTAATGTAAAACAGGATTCTAAAACGTGAGGATGTGGAGATTGAATTAATGTCTATTGTTTACAATTGTATTTGGTTGAAAATTATTTTTTAGAATTTTATTAAAACAAATTGCTAACTGTTCTACCTTTATTATGAAAAAATCACATTGATTGGTACCATCAAAAGAAGAATTAATGTTGCAATACAAAATCAAATAATGCATTGGGTATTTGTTATGGCATGTTAACAAAAAATGATAATACTGATTTAAAATTTTGTGTATTGGATTAAGTAAAATTCGTTTTATTTCTATTCGTTTCATAAAAAGTTGTCTGAACTAATAGAAGAAAACTTAACTTTATGAACAAATCAACAACAGTATCTCCAAAGTAAACAGTATGTAATTATTTTAATTTATTATTTAGATTTTATTTCGCAAGTTTGATGAATTTCTATGCAAATAATTGCACTCTGAGAAAATCACTTTAACTTAACACTACGTTAACATTCGTTTGCATATACCGCACATCTATGAAATTAAATTTCGACATCGTGGAATCTCACATGCCACTTGCATTCCACCTTGAATTCTTCAAGTAACTACTCGCATGCATATAAAGCACGAAAGAATATATACATACAATAAAGTATACATACGCCAAGTTTGTAAGAGGAGTAAAAAGACAAAGAGCAAACTTACAAAACAGCAAACATGTGGATAGACATGTAGATGCACTATATGGATACTGCACTGAAAATTAATTATTTTTAGTCTACATTTCTGTTACAGTTTTCTCTGTTTCCACGGTAAATGTAAACAGTGCATAAACGTAAAATGAAAATGCGAATTGAGATTAAAATCGCTCCACCCCTGCGATACACAAAGAAATGTTGTAATATAATCGTCATTTGATTTTAAATTAATATTGTGATTTGTAATGGAAAATAGATTTAACTGCTAGTTCCAAAGTTAAATCAGTTAAATTATTTTTAAAGAGGCATATACGTTTTTGATAACATATTGATTAATAGAGATAATAAAATTACAAGAGTTAAATGATTAAAGAATTCATGTTATTTTTTATTGGCAATTATTTAAAAACTATTTGTGAACAGTATATTGACAGGAATATAAACTTATATAAAAAAAACTGTACTGAATATATATTTATAAATTTTGTTTTGTATTCAAGCGCGAAAAATGAATTCAAGTTATTGAACAATATATATGCAAATCAAATTAAAATCACTTTTATAAGCCCAACACAGATTGACATTAACATAGAGAAATTTTCTTTATTTTGTATTATTTTATTATTTATGTTTACATTTTTCATTATATTTTGAGTGGTCATTTAATAATATAAAAAATTTATAAATTATATAGAACTATAATGCCTCACTTCAATTTTAAACTATTATTAACTATATTGTCATCAATAAAATATTCGTTATATTATTATTTATGACAAACTACAAACAGGTACATTAAACTAAAAGTAAACAAAATTAAATATAAAATTTACTATATACATTAATTCAAACTTCATTGCCTAATAATAACATTATTATTGATAGCATAAGAATAACAACAACTAAAACCACACTCTAATTAATAAAACTATGATAGTATAAATGTTCAGGGTATAAATGTTCAGTAAAATAAATCAGATTTTGTA